>JAPYZM010000002.1:0-146621 GCA_030522845.1 Psyttalia concolor | reverse complement strand
TCAAATCGATCATTGTTGACGTAAGTCGAGACAAATATGAAAATTGACTGATTACGTATTTAAACCACTCCGGATGAAACTGTAGTAGAGGACAAACATTTTCCAATTTCATAATAAAATCCATTAACACATTCCCCTCACTTCTCCGCGATTCTTATCATCATCGCATTATTTTAAATGGTTATAAAAACACAAAGTCACTCTGGAACACTCATATCTTTTTCTTCATGACTATCTAAAATTTTGTCAGAGATGGAAACAATATTTTCCATTTGACACATTCTACACCGAATCAGCTCCTGCGTTTCAAATTAAAATTGTAAAATTGTGTGGGCTTATCGTGGAATATTTTTCAACTCGAGAAAACAAAATAACATATATTTTCAATTAACCTTATCTAACAATTTAATTTAAAAAATCTGTAACTCAAAAAACGTGCCATTAGACGTCTCTGCGCCATCAAAATATTCTCAATCCTCGAAAACGAAAAGAATCGATCTTTACCAATTCTTATTCACTTATTCGTTCTAAAATTGTTTTCGATAAACAGTCTAAGCGAAACAGAGGATTTTAACCCCATGACAATCAGAGAAATTCTTGATTTCCATAGTACGTAGTCTTGAGCATGCCTCCTACTATTTGTGAGATGAAAAGTAATGAATGTTCCACTTGTCACCGCCTCTATAAATACAGAGAAAAAATCCTCCGATTTTCAGAAATATCTTAATGATTCCTCGAAATCTATTATCCACCAAAAATAATTCCCCGGTAAATCCCGTATGAAAATTAGGTGCTGCGTTCTTTAAAAAACTAGAAATTTCAACCTCAAAATCGCCGAAATTTAGCTGGAAGTGACTGACAATGTCATTGGCTATTTATGATAATACCCCTACACAATTCACTGACAAAATCACTGAATCCCAGAATTCTCCACAGGTTAAATGACACAAACGCAAATCCCGATAAATAGGGGATAAATGGCTGAAAATCCGTGATACAGTTCTGAACATTGAAACTATTTTTCTCTGTGAAAATAGGCCATTCTACCATGGAGTTATGTATACTCCGATAATATTGATGGCTTCCGTGTGCATTTTCGGCTCAAAATGGCCCTTATAGCCTGGGCAATGACGGCCCTACCAAAGATAAAAAAAGTGATTTAACATTGGTTGAAATGTGAGTTGTGAAGTTAAAAACGTAAACATCTTGGAAATGACCCTCTTCTCATGCCATTGTCCATATTTCTAGAAGAATATTTTCAATCAGACAGGAGTACTATTATAACATTGTTATTACTGCTATAAATGTCTCCCTCTGAAGAAAATTTTTCAATTCCTAACATTTATGCAATTGAATTTCTAACAATTAACAAAGGCATACCAATTGACAAATTAAATGTTTAAAGCCCTCACGAAACATATGAAATCATAGTTATAGTGAATACAAAATAATTGGGGATTTTATCATGAATAACTAACAACACTTTATTATTTGCACATTATTCGTAATTGAAATGAGAGCATGAAACGATTCCGGAATGATCATATAATTTTCCACTAATATCGGGCTCAGATTGTCAATTCCACCAAACAAATACGCGTGTCTACTTACCTACATATAAAGCGAAATGCCAATTTCATTAGCGATTCCATCACACAGCGGTGCCCTATGATATCAACATTATTAGCGTCACTCCAAAATAGGTCGACGGGAAGCCCGAAAGTGCCCGTGATATTCTCTCCTGCGCCTTCAAAACTCCAAATTCCACTGCAGCACATTTTTTTTTTTTTTCGTAATTTTTAGACTCCTTTCATCTCTTGAAAGCTCTTTTATCTGACGTAAGGAAAATACAAGCGCACGTCGCAATTATATCTTACGCAAAGGGTGTCGTTCCCGGCTATGAGAGTTATTATTTCAGTGAATCACTTTTATCCATAAAACATCCAGTATGAGTATTGGGATTTGTTGTGTAATTGTTTGTTGAAGATAATTAAAACTTGAGAAATATTTTCCCTCTCTTTACAGGATTTTCTGCACCAATTTCTATTCTTTTTCTATTTTCTTTTAGTTTTCTCATAAATTAACGATTGGATTTGAGCGCAAGAATATAAGAGTCCTGCCGTGTTGACTCACAAAGTATCAATAAACAATACTCATTTCTGTAATTTTTTTCAGATTGTGAAAAAAAAAAGAGTACAAAATATGAGAAAAGACACAAAAAAGAAAGTATTCATAATGAAAATTATGAATTCAGTAAACAAGACTACAGTTAAAAAATGTTATATTTATAAGCGACAATCCGATCGTTGATTTGTAAACAATCTCCTAAGAATAAGAAAAAATGGGAAATTACATTTTTAATAACGTTTCGATATCCAATGTAATGTGATAATTCTTCATTTTTCATTGCAGATGTTCGACGACATAATCTTCATATTTTTCTCTCTCGAGATGACGATAAAAATGGTGGCAATGGGGGTTTACGGAAAGGGTACATATCTCGCTGATTCGTGGAACAGATTAGACTTCTTTATAGTTGCCGCTGGGTAAGTTTCAACAGGACAATTTTAATGAATAATACGTATAGCTCTCTCTCACTTCTCCATTGTTACCTGCGATAAGCTATATCAATTTCCCCGAAACTTTACCAACCTTTCTCCGGTGACCTTATTGATTTCTCAGAAGTGCTTGGAACAATCCGGAATTTCTCGAATAAAATCTGAAGTTTTTCGTAAGATTGTGAAACTCGTGGATTTAATGGACATTTCTGTGAGCAGTGAACTCGCAGATGGTTTGGCAATTACTTTGACAAGAATTCATTGGAGAATTTAATTTATTGAGTGATTAATTCATTAAGTAATTTCAATTCATCAGAGATATTTTTATTTAATTGTTCGAACCTTTAAAAAAAGTCGCCAATCGTTTTTATTCGGTTTTAACTTGGACGGAGCTCACAATCTTCTTACTTAAATCGAGTAGAAAAAGTCATGAAAGTAAGTCGCGATTTAGTTCAATTGAGAGATTCTTTCGTGGTTTCGTGGTCTGTAAAATGAGCGAGCTCACCAAATGAAAATTCAAGAATCTACTTATATCAGTCGATTTTATCAACTTAACTAGAATGTTTCCAAAATTTCTTAAATTCAGTTGAACCACTGAAAATATACTTGACTTAAGTCACTAGAGACTGGAAACGCGCATTTGTTTTCAACATGGTCACGACATAATTTAATAACAAAATTGTCAGTGATTGAGAGAATTTTGTTGTTTAATGTTCTTGTGAACTCACTCTACCGGAACGTAATATCATCATTTATGGAAATTTAAGAGTTGATATATTCATGGAAAAAAATGATATCCAAATAATATTACTCGCCGCACATGTGAAGAGATTAATATAGTCGTGATTGTAGTGTTGCGAAGGATAAACGTGTAGTGAAATACGTTTTCAGGCAGTTTTTAATCGTGAGACGACTAAAGAACGGGGTAGAAAAAGTAGATTCCTCTCTCATTCTGCGGTTTTTTTCAACTGCGAATATAATCTCTGTTGGAATAGGGACAAAAAAAGGCGAATATCTCTGTATTTCAAACTAATTTTCACCACTTATTGTTGAGGGACTTTTCCAGTTCGGTGTATATTAAAAATTACGGGGACAAAAATGTTCATTTTCCCACGGCGACTTATTGAAATTCGAGCGTGAAAAGGAGCGATAGTAAAATTGGTATGCAAAGGATTGTAATTTTTTCCTCTACGGGGAGGTAATATTTCGTCTGAAATTCATCGAAATTCACGACAGCGAGAAGTGATTTTCATTAGATTTCCATTCTACTACACAATTCCATATTATCCGCTGATTTTACGTGCAGACAAAATTTTGAGAACAATCTAACGGATTCTATGGAAAGTGTCATAGGATTTCTATTGTACTTTTACTAAACATTTCATAATTTTGTTGGCTTTTTCTAGTCAAGCTTTACTGTGAATTTTTATTTAAATCGAACATGTGAACTAAAAATAGTTCACATGTACAATAGTTTACTCGATTTGAGAGTTACTTATCATTTTAGAAATAAATATTACTACTTTGAGAATAATTTCGTTTGAGCTCGATTTTAATGTTTCAAGAACAACAATACATCTCAGCACTGTTTTTGAAATTTCGATATTATGGAGTATAAAAATAAATTCCCTAGCGCTACAGACTTTCTCCCGGACAAAAGTATGAAGCACTCCACCTCTGTCTTTCTATAAAGTTGATGGGCATCAAGTTGTATTAAAGTTTGAATAACGAGCGGTCCTCTGCGCCGTACTACAATTGTCTGGAACGCTTGAAAAGTCTTGGGAAATTTTGAAATCCCTCGGTATATTGAAGAGCAATTTAAGTTTTCGTAAAGATAACTGACGTCTGCTTCGAATTGTTCTAACTTTCTAGAAGCGCATCCAGAAAAATCGAAATCCAAATGTTATAAAATCCGATGATTTGCGAAATAATCTTTCTAATGTGTGCAACATTTTCATCCATTACAGTGAAGACAAAATTTTATTTTCAACGACGACGTGTCTTTTATTTTCAGAAATTTATAGCTAATTAAAGTAGCTCTAATCTTTTGATAAATGACAAAATCATTGAAGACAACAAAAAACATTCTGAGAAGTCAGCTGGATTCAGGAGGACAGATTTTTACCTAAATTTAATTACTAGTTTTACTTGTCAGAGAAATTACTATATTTATTGATTTATTGTCTCAAAAAATTCAACTTGTGTCCTCTGTACTTACGTAAAGTTCATCAAGACGTAATGGGGCGATCCGCATGACAAGGGAGGCCTTTCGCACTATTGGATGTATGTACATTTGAATAATGTTGATGTGATTGTCCTCAGTTTTAATCCAAAATAATCTTGATAGATTTCAAAATTTCCGACACTAGAGAATATCGGAAAAATAATTAAATAGGGATTTAAATGAACGTTAGAGAGTGGCTCCTTCTCACGCGGATATGCCCAAATAATTCCAGAACGTAAATTGTAAAAAGTTAAATTTTTTTCAGAGCCTTGGAATACTGTCTAAACGTTGAGAACATGAACTTGTCAGCAATAAGAACGATACGAGTGCTGCGACCGTTGCGTGCAATCAACAGAATACCGAGTGAGCTTTTTCCCATAATACACAAACTTGGCTAAACCCGGAGAGAAATTTTCCGTAAAAATTCCAAAAGTCACAGTCCGAAAGTGCGAAAATTTAGAGATATTCAGAGCCTATTTCCATTTTTTTCATTTTTAATAATTTATCCCAAGTGAATAAGTTGGGCTAGTCGAAACCGAGATTGCTCCGCACGGCACGACTCAAGCTCTGGTCTCCCGTCAAGCAGAGGTTGTGTTGTGTCACCTACACGCGGCTAAATTTCGCTCGAAAACTTCCATGAGATCAGGCGTTAATTTTTCGTCTTTTTTTCTAAAATTTTGTGACTTTCTATGCGAACGAAAAAATCTAGTACAACGGGTGAATAATACTAACACTTAACTTATGAGAAATCTTTGTAAAAAATCAAAGAAGAGTGAAAATAGGCGTAAAACATCCACAATTGAGGATATGATAAATTTTCAGGTGATTGAGGTAAAAATTACAGAGTTTTATCACAAAATTCCGTGATATTGCACAGCCGCATATCGCTCCGGGATTGCGAAAAAGATACGTGATTTTCATTCAATATTTCTCTCCGTTCACAACTGAATTTTTCCAATCCAAATATTTACACATTTTTCATTGATTCCAAGCTGTAACATTTGACTTATCCAAATATTTGATTTTCATAACACACATGTATATAGCTGAAGGCAACGGTTGTATCTAATGTTGATATATTCAGGTATGAGGATACTCGTGATGCTGCTCCTTGATACACTACCTATGCTCGGCAACGTTCTCCTCCTCTGCTTTTTCGTTTTCTTTATATTTGGAATCGTGGGTGTGCAACTGTGGGAGGGAATTTTACGACAACGATGCTTTCTCAAGGCACTTCCAAACGTCAAATACCCTGAGTGAGTAAACACAACTGCAGAGAATAACATTATAAATATAAATAACCCTCCCTATTCCTCAATTTATTGAACTATTAAAACTTGGAGATAAATAATAATAAAAAGTTGAAACAGATTAACTAAAATAATAAATAATGAATAAAAGAGGGGAGACAACGGCGGCGGCGACGGTCGAGAGATAGTACAGAATCTTGTATAATCATCACTGGAGAACAGAGATATCACATTTTACATGCCTCATGCCACTCAATTCACTCTATCTTACTGTATTTAATTGAACACACAATTTCATAAGTAAATTTGAGGAAGTTACTATAGTTAATTGCACATGCCTCAATTGTTGTTCATTGGATAATCATTGTTACTGTCATAGCAATCTACACTACTTTTTTTTGCCGATTGGTGTTTTCCATGAATTTTCTTTATTACTGGGACGGAAAATGGAGTGAAAAATATTGGATGCATATTTGTCAATTTTTTTTAATAAAAAACTATTGTAATCTAAACTATAGATGTTCGAAAAAACCGACCTCATAACGTGACATCAAAGCGTCCATGAGGAGACTATCGTGAACTCATAAATTCTCCGTTTCGTCAATTGTCCCTAGTTCATTGATTTTTCTTTTTTTCCCCGCAAAATTAAACCTGCGTATTAAATATTTTTCATCCAATTCTAGTGTTTCATATATTTTTCAGCGAAAAAAAATTCATGCAAAAGCCCAATTAATCGCAGAAAAAATCAAGTACTGTTGTGCTTCTATTTGCAAATTATTCTTTGTGCCTTGTAGGCATATTAATCAATTAACGCTTATTATAAATAATATCCCCATTCTATTAATTATGTTATATCGTGGTACTTTTTTCCAATCCTTCATATCGCTGTTGCTGCTGCTGCGTTTGTCACATTGGTCACGAGCACCCCCAAATAATAGATTTTTATCTTGCGTAAAATTCTACTTTGCATTCAAGTATTTTCGTACTTCTCGCACGTCCCTAATATCGACGATTGCGATTTGCAATTTCATCTCGAGGCAGTAAAAATTTCATCCTCTGTTTCATTGTATTGTATGGGGGAAGTAAACTGTTGTGATTTTTTTATGATTTTAGAGGATTAAAAAAAAAACAATATAAAACAATGTAATGATATAAGTACTAGCCCTGGGGGGGCAGTGACAGGCTATTGTTTCGCTGTTGCAGGTTACTCTCGGACGAGTACTCGATTCGATCACGCATTTAGTAAGCCTTCTCATAGAAGACAATGTGCTATTGCATATATGTATTACAATACATGTTATAAACAATTTAAATACCATAATCAATAGACGTACACTAATATGATGGTTACATATATCAACAACACCGGACACAACCAGTCTCAGACTCGACGTTTTAGTGTGTGTGTGTGTGTTGCGTGTGCCGTTATAGAGCATGTGCCCTGACCTGACCTGGACGTCTATCTGTACCCGTGAAAATGTCTTTATTCCCCTCCCACTACCATTCACTATCTCTCTCTCATTCGCTCATTCGTGTTCGCCCCCCCCCCCCTCTTCGTTACATCCTCCCTCTCTCTCCTTCTCACTGGCACCTCTTATCCACTTTTCATTACTCTGTCTGCGTTTACGAACCATCCCATTTGTCCTACCAACATCTGACTTTTCTACTTGCTATTGGTGCCTGTCGCTCTGACACTGATCCCCTCGCCGAATTAATTTCAATTCGGCGGATGTCAATTTCGAAGCGCGGGAGCTCGCAACGGAAGCAACTACTGGTCGCTCCAATTGTTAATTGCCTCCTAATAATTAAGGATGGTTAAGGAGAATTACAAGAAATCTCGGGGAAAAGTTGATATCGAAAGTTTTGATTACTTCAGATTTTTCAATCGTATTAATACTTGAGCGGTGAAAACACAATGGCTTTACTAGCGGAAATCGCAATTGATTAGTGTTTAAAATGTTAATGGCGTTTTAATAATTTACGTTTTTTCGAAAATTTGTCTTGGAAGGTTAATATTCTTAGCACGATCATCTTCTCAGCCACACGAATCGGAAAAGAATGTAGTGATTTCCAGAGGTCACCGATTTTTAAAAATTCATTTATATTTTTTATTTATTTCTAGAAATCTATAAGGTATGGAAATGCTATCTATAATTTTGAAGAATTGTTAATTTTCCTGGAAAAATTTATGAAAGAAAAAAGAGGAAAATGGACAGAACTCAGAAAATTTCAATTATCAGGAAAATTGCATTGGCCGATTTGGGAAAGGAAGAAGAGAAGATAAATTTTGATACCTAAGTGAAGGTTTAGTTATTATAATTGACTTTTGCGACCCAAACATGCATTCAAATATTTTTTTACTTGTCCTATCGAAAATCGTCATTTTTCTTTTTTTAAAGAGATTTCAGTGAACGCAAGGACTAAAGATGAGTTATTCTAATAAGGACTTATATGTATCTCTGAATTCACTACCTGAATGTTCCTGAAAGTCAAATAAATTGTCCTCCGCGACACTTGCATTTACTCATGGATGGCTACTAGACTTTCCACTTTCATTTCCGAACCTGTTTGTCTGTCTAACTGACGCCTCACTTTTTCCACTTGCTACTGGAGTCAGACCTAATTTGTCAAATGGACTTATCGATTCTTCTTTCATTCTTTGAAGAGGAAAGTCGAACTGTCTTCTTCCATTAATAACTTCACTAAATTCCCACTTAAATTTATTATAGAGGCCAAATCCGCCGTAAACAGTTATGGGAGTCGATATCCGTAACCATAAACTGGCGAGAAATCTGAATCGTTAAACTCATAGTAACGTTGGAGTATTTTTTATGAACTTCTTTAAGAGTCTATTCATACTTTAATTCTCATATTTTATTGTGTCTGTATGGAATGATTTACAGACAATATAATTCATCTGCTCTTTATTGGGAATGGTCATTTATCAATTTTACAATTTTTTAAGTTTTTTCAAAATTTCCGTCATATGGAATGTGCAGCGGTGGATCATTTGACATTTTTTGAGTTAGTACACAGACGGAAAGGATCTTGAAAAATGGATTTTTCACTTGAGGGATCAAATTATTTTGGTTGAAATTGACCGAAATTTTGTTTCTCTATAAATGGGCACGAGGACGAATTTTATGACGGGAATTGAACGCAGTATGGACAATTATGGAAGTATGTAACGCAAATGATGAAATACCGAGGATTTTGAGTGGTCAATTGCAATTTCATGATCGGACGCTTTTTATGGAATTCACATTGGGAATCACTGATATTCCAATTTTTATATTTTTCTTTAATCATCAATGCTTTCGAAGTTAAATATTCCTTTTATGACGAGATTTGTATGTAGTATTGGGTTCAATCATCCGTCAATGAATTGCTTCATCAAAGTAAATAGACTCTTCAATGGGAATCTGCAATTATTCATTTTTATGACGAGTATCGAACAATTACAATTGGCAGCACTTGAAAATTTGCAATACGAGCAAAATGTGCGTTTTCTCAGTTTGGGATGCAAATGGCGTATTCCTATTCTAAAATTTTAATGATCTTAGATTGAGACTTTCAAAAGTCTTGAATAAAGGCCTTTCAATTTAGATTCCAGACCCCTTCCAATAATTCAAAATTTCCGTGATTTTTCACCAATTTTCTTTGTTTATTCATTTTTTAAATTGGACTTCTGATCTTCTGATTTTTTTATCCAAGTGCAGTAAAACAGAATGTGGGTAAGGGTGGGAATTGTCTGGCGAATTAGCATTTTCTACTAAATTTCATCCTGTATAAACTCTTTCTACGGGATTTTGTTGTGCATGTTTATATTAAAGATTAACAGTATCTGTTTTCATTGATATTAAGTTCCCAGTATCTGGTGAATGTAAAATTTCAATGAAACATTCTCAAATTGGCAATAATTGAGTACCGTTGAAATTCCTTCAACATTCCATTATTCAAACCACTATGAACATCCATCATGGCACAGAATAACATCATAATTTATTCATCTCATTCCTGAATGGCCGAAGTGGGTTGGAATTTTTATCGACATGAATGAGAACTCTGTCCCACAATTGAATAGAAATAGAAAATTTTTGAGTGCTTTCGGTTTTGAATAAACATTCTTGAAAAAAAAATTAATGTGCTCACTCTCTCATTCATACAATACTCGAGATATTGAATTTTTCATATGCATAAGAACTTTCGCATGCATCGATGTGCGACCAGTTCAGTGGTCTCATTTATTCCCCCTTCCCTCCTCCATCCAGTTTTTTGTCGCTTTTCAAACGCTCTTCCACACCCGCGCGCTCAATTTATCACCAAGGGGATGTTATCATCACTGAAGAAGACTCTCACTCCCTTTGAAACTCACTTTCATTCCCCTTCCACTGGTTGTACTTTTTTCTTTATATTTCCTACCTCTTTTGTATCACTCTCTTTCATTCCGTCACGGATGTGATACCGTGATTGTCCTCCGACGCACAGAACAGGTGTCTTTCTTCTTCTTTTTGACTCTTTTCTGTATTGAAACTGAAGTTTTGTTTACGTCCGTTCAATGGAGCAACAACTGCTCTAGGAAAAGGGACGTGAGCAAACATTTTTTGTTTCATTGGCTTCGATGAGGGGAAAACATTTCGACAGATATCGAGTTGAACCTCCCTTAATTGAGATTATCCAACTGACAACGTGAAGTGACGTCGTACAGTTGTTCCGAGGAGGAGGAGAAGGAGGAGGAGGAGTGTAAACCTGATTACGCGGAATTGATCAGAAATCGATTACCATTACACACATAATGTATACGCATGGCAGACTTGAATTCTGTAAATATAACAAATACAGAGAAAATAGGAGAGAAGCCGTAGGGGACACAATAACTAAATAGATAAGATGAAAAGGCACTGGTAGAGAAAATTTATTTTACGGATTTTTTTGTGGAGCGAAGCAATATTATGATCTGAAAAAATAATTATTTTGAGATTTCAGAAATCCATAAACTTTCAACTTGTCAGCAGCTTACAACAAACTACTATTTTTTTCAGAATTCAGAATTTCAGGTGACGCCAAAATTTTCACTCAAAAGAAATCAAATCATGCACACTACGAGTAACTACTTCCAATTTCCAATAAAAAATATTACTTAAAAAACTACCAACCAATTAATGGATCCTCCATATAAAGCAATCCCCCTAAAACTAATTTTCTCTAACAGTGTAAGAGTAAAAGAAAACCATCAAGGAATGTCACTTGCACCCTCTAGCACTTTACACTTGTCCCACCTACCCATAACTCTACAACTACCTCATAACTTTTTCAAAATATTTGTGTAAAAATTTATAGAAACTCTTCTGGCACTCGTCAAGAATAACTCTACCAAATACTTTATCTCGCATCGATGCACTCGTTAGTGTCTTAATGGAATGCTTATGAAATTTTAGCCAAAAATTATTATTGAATAATGTTATGGATTGGTGATATGTCAATGTCAAAGAATATTTTATTTATTTGCAAATTAAATAGACCGTGAATAACGCGCACTGTCTCTCTATCTCTCCCTCTATCTGTCTGTTCTTCACTCATCGGCGGAACGTTGATGCCCGTGATATATTAAAGCACTAAAAGAAAACGACGCATGGAACGAGTGCATCAGAAACGTCTATATCTGAATTTAATATGAATCATATCTATGGAATTATCGAGATTTATGAACGATGGAGTAGTGTATGTATGCCTGAACCAATTGAATACTCGAGGTTTTTTCCCCCCTTATTATTCCAGTGACCTCGAGAAATATTTCGAGTACCAGGGCCAGGATTACATATGCTCCAAGCCTGATGATAATGGTATGCACACGTGTGACAACCTACCACCTCTGAAATTTGGTGAGTGCATTTTTCTCAACTATCCCTTTCTTTTTTTTTTAACATCAAAGGGGATGGAATTACCTCTGGTAATGAGAGTAGAGAAAATATGTTAATGGTTCTTTTTTTCTCACTCGGTAGGGGACATCGTGTGCAATAGCACCGCTGTACCAAATAGCAATGTTACATTCATCACGAATACAACTTGTGTCAATTGGAATTACTACTACACCGAGTGCAAAGGTCAGGGTAATAATCCATTTCAAGGTACAATATCGTTTGACAACATCGGTCTTGCCTGGGTTGCAATATTTCTCGTTATAAGTCTCGAGGGGTGGACAGACATTATGTACTACGTGCAGGACGCTCATTCCTTCTGGGACTGGATCTACTTTGTACTGTTGATCGTTGTAAGTATTTTGCTGGGGATTGCACGGTTAAATCGAGGAGCGAAGGGTTGCGGATTTACTGGGGTTTATGGGAAACAGATGACATGAAGGAGTTCTAATGATTTGGTCAGTTGAAGAATGACACTCATGACAAGAGAGATATTTCTCTCATGTCGCTGAAGTGCGGGAATTTTCCGCACGAGGTTTAATAGTTTTCCGTAATCTTTAAGATACAATTCTAACATTTCCACTTGAAACTCATTATTTTGTACCGACTTTTGAAAGTCGTGAGTTGAGTTGGAAAAATTGTTGAGTTATGACTTTCAGAATTCAATTTGAGTTTTTCAGAAGTCTGAAGTTGAGACTTCATAATTTCGGAGTAAACCTTGGAAAACTTTCGTAGCTCGTGAGAAATCGTACTCGTCAAAAAAAATTTTTTTCGCTTTCGAAGAATTCTATTTGATTTCATTTTTCGTATGGACCATGGAAGGAAATTTCTGCACCCTATGAGAATTATACAAACTATGAAACTAGCGATGGCAAGATAAACTGAGTTCATTCCGATGGACTTGGAAGCGTTTACGTGTGAGCACCAGAACTTTGCAAACCATTACTGACGATTTATTGCGAAAAATTTCCATACTTTTCTTGTTTTTTCTCATGCTTTGGAATTAAACAGCCAATGAAACTCCTCGAATCTACATTATTTGTTATCATCAAAATTTTTGTAATGTAGCCATTCACTGAAATGTAGGATTTTGACTATTGAAAACTCAAAAGAATCGCTGAAATTTAAATGGATTAAGGTTTTACTTCTAGTTCTAGTCTTTGTATTCACTTTGCTTAAAGATATAAGTAAATTGGCGGATTGTTGCTTATGAAGGTTGGCTACTTTCATGCGAGACAGTAAATTCAGTATTTCTGAATTTTTTCCCCAGCTTTTTTCTCCACTGCCAATCAAAAGTGAATCTCAATGATCCCATTAAAGAGTGCCATTACTCATTTAATGTCCTGGGAATGGTAACAATATACTTCCAGATCGGGTCGTTCTTCATGATAAACCTATGCCTGGTTGTGATAGCCACCCAATTTTCTGAGACAAAGAAGCGCGAGATGGAGAGAATGAGATTGGAACGAGCGAGATTTCATTCCACGAGTACACTGGCGTCCTCAACAAATAACTCAGAACCAACAACGTGTTACGCTGAAATTGTGAAGTAAGTGAATTTCTGTGTGTTACCAGTCTGACACAAATTGATATATGATTTGGAACAGGGTTGCGGTTTGGGAATTCTCTCTCTCTCTCCCTCTTTATCTTTCCCTGAGTTACTTCCAACTTGATATTTTATATTTAGGTACATTGGACACTTGTGGAGAAAGGGCAAACGTAGTCTGGCAAAGAAATATCGATTGTGGAAATATAGGAGACAGCAGAAGCAGGAGAACCATTTACTCAGGGAACAACAGGGTCATCTTTGTCCGAACGTCGTTAATCTCAGGACAAATCGTTTATCGAACGCTGGTGAGTTTTTGAATATTCATTAGTGATTTTGCGAATTGAGAGATTCACTGTCACCTCCACTGCCACCTGTAGCCTGTTGCCTATCGATTTATGGATGAGGAATATTCATGACTAAAAGAACTAAATACATCTGCAGCACATCATTCTAATCCCGCAGAATTTCAGCGACTAGAAAAAGGGCCACACGCATAACTTGAAATGGCCTTGACAAGAGATATTTTTTTTCAGCAGAAAAAAATGTTAGGGTTAATTGAATTTTTACCGTTTATTTGAGGTCTAGATAAGGAAGCAGATAATGACGTTTTGATGCTTATCAGACTTCTCACTGATTTGGAAGTCTACCGAAAGCCGGATTCATAGAATTCAATTTAAAATTCAAATTCATACGACGAATCAATGTAAATTCCATTCTTTCATTCTCCTGACAGCCGTAGGAACTATATGAATGACTCAAGGACTACAAGGATGTTGTATCTCACGTGGGAATACTTAATATTATATTTGGTTCTAGGCGCAAAAGGATAAATCACACCAATAGCCTATCAGAATTTAAATATGCGTATTTATTACTCGAACCCAATCTCGGTGTCATCTTAATGATTACAATGAGTTACGACTTTGTACACCTCGGAGCCCAATTGAAGTTCGATCTCTGCAGACTCAAACGGCCTCTTAAATAATACTTTAATGGTTTATATGGCATAAACTTGGTTGGCATAATCCAGCTATACTGGCAAATATTACGCTCCCACTGGGTTATAACCAGATTTTCAACAATAATCCAATTAACCAAATCTGGAACATGACAATAACATGAACTTGTGCACATTGAAAGAGAATTGAATTATTTAACTAGCTGAATTATTGTCGAACTGGTTCAAAGTGAATTATTATTATTATTATCACTTGGTTGGAGCATACGCAATTTGTTGACCCACTTTGAGACTTAGTTAATGCCTTAATTCACCACGAGATGAACTGTCTAACCATAAATCTCCCTTTTCAACAGATCGTCGTGTCCACCATGCGAGATGTCCTCGTCACATACTCTCAATGGAGACAAGTGACCGTAACATCACAAGTGAACTCTGTGAGAATATTATGGCACGGGGAAGTTTAGCTCCACGTGCGAGCCCAGAAGTATCGGAAACAGATGTGTCCTACCACCAGTGTTTCAGCCATCGTGCCAGTATCCACCGTCTACCAACAGCCTCCAACAATGGCACCGGGGACAACAACACTGTCACATCACCCGAGGTTTGACCGTCACTTCTTTACTCATCTTCCTCCTCTCCTGAACTGAGTAGACGATAAATTCTGAAGTAACACTATTAATCATGAACCCAAGGAGACCCGCTTTTTCTACTCTCTCTATTCTTACTCAGTCCAACAACGCACTGCTGAGTCCACCCTGTACCCACTATCGTCGTCGAAGCAGTGTCATGTTTAATGACGTAGTTATGCTTCATGGTGCTAGTGTAAACACATTACCAGGATCTACAGGTCAGCCAGCCAGTGGTGAGCGTAACATTTGCTCGAGTGAGAAGATGACGCAGACGGGTGATGGAAACGTTTGGTCCACAACCCCAGTTAATCACATCAGTCAAGTATGTTTACATCATATCCAAGTTGGTATTTCTATTAATGCATGTGCCATTGAACAGCTTCTTGAAGATTAAGGATTGCTACTTCTGCCATTGACATGTGATGTTGGAAATTTTTCAAGAAACTTTCTCGTTGTTTGGGAAGATTTTTAGCGGGCGGTATTTCTAGAAATCTCGTCATGGAAAAGCCACGATTCAATTAGAAAATTCAAGCTAAGAAAATTCGGTTGAATATATTTTCGGAGTTTTGAGGGCGAAAGGCTTGATAGAAATATCTTTGTATTTGCGGGGAAAAATTGGCAGCCAAAATGTAAATTTGCTGCATCTCGGGCGAGTCCTCTCGATATTTGCATGGGGTCAAGGTCGATAGAAAAATCGCTAAGTGGACTAACGTTAAAATTTATGGAGTATAATAACTCGGGGAATTAATTTATCTCGATATACTTTCTCGACTAGAACTTATGAATATCATTCCATCGGTGAAAAATTACATTTTAATTCAATCAAATTTCCGGATTTGGAAGGTAATATTCACAGGTTTACGTAAGTTGTCCCGTATTATATGCTTTTCGGTACTATCAGCCAATTTTCCTATAATTTTCCATTAATTTTCTTCTCTATGTAGTCTCTCCATTCAATTTTTCCCCCGCTTAAAGCTAGAATGAAGAATAAAGGAATCTTTCTCCCTTTTCTATGACGCGTGTAGTGGTGAAAAGAAATGGTATGACCACACGTCTTTCATTTATTACTGAATATTAATTGTTTTAGTATGAAGTTGTCAAAACATTTTTTGGAAGTACGATTTTGAAAAATTAATACGCAAATTAAAACAATGAATGTTATGATCGTCTGCGTTTACGAACTCGGTTACAGAAGCATTGAAACCATTTTTTTAGTCTTCATTTAATTACAAAACAATCCGTTTGTGAGAAAACTGTCTCAAAACATTGAATATATTCCTTTTATTATCGAGACCATGACAATAACTCTTTCCCTCCGGGCGGCAAGTTAAAAAGAGTCAAAAGTATTCACTCAATTCCATTCTCCCTGTCTTTCAGTTTCAGGCAGAGTTAGGGACGAGTGAAGCGATGACTTGCCAGGAATTGCTGGCACTCAGTGGTGCCCTGGGTGCAGCACTGCCAACCGGCCAATTGGGACGTGATACTTTTCTCAATTCACTTGCCAAAGGTCTATTGCCCTTCAATGAAAAAAGAAAACCAAGATAATCCAACTCTCACGTACAGCAAATTGCCAAATCCTCGGTACACAATCTCCAAATGTATAATCGTCTGTTATCTCAATTTAGGAATTACCGAGCGAAGTAATTTCCGCGACGACAGAGGTCAGAGTCTTGATGATGCGGAAATTTGCCCATGCTCGTGTGACATACACGAGGCGTCGCAGTGGCCGGAAAGTAGCGAGACTGAAGAGCAAGAGGTATCACAAGTGAGAAGATTCTTCATCGCATCTGGCAATTGCTGTCTATCGGGACTCACCTGTGCTCGCAGTTGGATACAGAAATTAGTGGAGCACAAGTACTTCCAGCAGGGAATACTCCTGGCGATTCTCATCAATACCCTCAGTATGGGAATCGAGTATCATAATCAGGTAATTGATGTATTTTCATATTATGTCACATTTTACCAATTGCCAACTCCTTTGGTTTCAAAATTTCAATTCTTTCCAAAATTCCCCCGTTTGCGATGCCATGGAATGAAAGGGTAACTGAACAATATACGGAGAAGAATTTTTAAATCCAGTGCTCACAACAATTTCATAAGTTGTGAAGAGCTTTTTCTACTATTATCTTTATTTTTGTTTTTTTTTTTTAACCAATTTCATGAAAAAAAAACCAAGGAAGTTATTATCATAGAGAGAACTCTGTGACACAATATACAAGAATATCAGGATATAAATTTTAAAACCATAAACTCAATTACCCAAAAAAGTCAATCTTTATTTTTATGCCAGCAATAAATCGGAAAAAGTGTTTAAATAATGGAATTTTTGAAGCCCAATGATGCTCCGGTAATTGGATAAATGTACTATTGTCATTCCTCCTCATTAACTAAGAGAAAACAAACAGTATAAAAATAAAATTTTTTAATTAAAATTATTCCCCCCCCCCCTTCTCACCCTTTCTCCAACATTCTTCTCTCCATCGGATGTAATTTCATTTACAGCCGGAGCAACTGACACTGATAGTGGAGATAAGTAACACTGTTTTCTCGGCTGTATTTGCCGTAGAAATGTTGCTTAAAGTCATAGCCGAGGGACCCTTTGGATACATCTCGAATGGCTTTAACGTCTTTGATGGTATCGTCGTTGTACTGAGGTAATTCAATCACGCCTTCCCATGATTAGCCCGCAGATGTCTCTCGTCTAATTATTCAGCATCTCCACGTATAATCCGATGGTAATTCATTAAATTCACAGCGTCGTCGAGCTTTGTCAATCTCTCAGTGCTGAACGTGGTGGTAGTTCAGGCTTGAGTGTACTACGTACATTTCGCCTTCTGAGAATCCTCAAACTCGTACGTTTTATGCCAAATTTACGACGTCAATTATTCGTTATGCTACGAACGATGGACAATGTTGCTGTATTTTTTTCCCTCCTCGTCCTCTTCATCTTCATCTTCAGGTAAGTCACTCAAAAATATCTACCGAATTATCATTTACATCAAATTTATCGTCATATATATGAATTTGTTCGAATGATCTGTTTTTACGCTGACAATCGACCAGATATATTTTTGCAGTTTTTATTTATACCGGTAAATTTTCATTTTTTACCAAGTAATCCGAGGAGACAATGGAAAGTCATAAAAATTCACGTGAATTTTCATTCCACCTACAGCTTTTTTTATTATATGTTATTTATTTATTTACTTTTTTTTATTGATCGTTATCCTAGTTCGGTCGAAACATCGGTCTAGTGCGGATGCGCCCTCTCTCCAATAAAATAAATAAAACAGAGGAAGTAAAGGGTAACTGTCATAAAAGTGTAAAAAAGATAGTAGGAGTCAGTAACGGGGGATTTTACTGTTGGTAACTAATCGTGGTGAATGGCTGGAGCTCGAGCCAACGGCTTCAAGCTTTCTTTAAAGTCATTTGTTTTTTATTGAAGTACACAGCGCTGACGGTGTAATGTGGATGGCGATGGTGTTGTTGGCACGTTAAGAAAATATGATGAAGAGAGAGATTAAATGGATGTGACAATTCCGTTTATTGTCACTTTTTCGTCTAAAATTGCTTGAGGCATCGAACTATATATTCACTAGAATTCATCTATTACGTGTTATGCATGGTGCTTTTTATATTGTTGATTATCAATCGTGATGTGTCTAGACGAATTGTGCCGGCTCCACTTATTTCTTTTTACTCAATTGATTTCATTAATAGTTTAATTTGCTCATTACTTTCGGGAACAAATGCCTGTTTGTGGAATTTCAAATGTCACAACATTTTAATATTCCTTTGTACTTTTGATTTGTCATTTATTTGAGTGCTCTCATGCCACCTCCACTCCTCAACTTCATGAAATCATTGAGACCCATTAACGTGAGCACATGAAAGATGTATTAGTGACGTGAATTTACGTGTAATTTCAACCCTAACTCTATTACTCTATTCATAATTAATTTTTTCATTCATAATGTTTCTCTCCATCGTTGATGAGCGGCTCTGACGCTCCCCAATCCTCGATGTTGTTTGTCGTCGATATATTAGTAAAGCTTGGCAGATGTATTCCTCCCCCGCCACATTGACGTGGAAAATCCTTAAACCGTCTATCCAGTGAGGTCGCTTACGAGTCGCTTTATTACATTTTTTTTTCTAGTTATCCCACCTCTCCTCTCATTTCCCTATCTTCTATCTCTTCTGGGCCACTCAAAGACCGAGTACGAAGCTTCAGGCATCCATTAATGAAATACTGTGCATTCAGCATTTATGCCAGAGGATGATTATCTTCTATTTGTTTCTGTTTTCTTTTTTTAATTTGTCGTGGTTACTTCACAGACCGATTTTTCAACCGTTGATATCATGGTAAAATAAGGCTTACTCAATTGTTTGAGAGCAAAGGACATCTATTGACGAGCGTCTTGAGAACTCGTAGAGTTTAAGAGTGAAGAAGTTGAGAAAGATGAAATAAAATCAGGATATAAGGAGAACAGACAAAAAAAATATTGTATATCGCACGTTTCGTTGTGTTGTAGTATTCTCGGGATGAACCTGTTCGGTTGCAAATTCCGTGAAACGATGAAAGGCAGCTCTGACGTCGAGTGCGATAGAAAAAACTTTGACTCGTTACTGTGGGCAATAGTGACAGTATTTCAGGTATCCACATAAAGTTAACCAGGATAACAGAAAAAATGAAGAATCTAACAAATTACTTAAAAAAGATTGAAATTAATGAGTTCGTCGAGGGCTGTAGTATAACCATATTTATCTATTTTTTTTTCTTCAAATCTATTGAATCTCCACTCATCTAATTGTCCATGATCTCTCTTGAATCTGTGAATCTCTCTCTCTCTCTCTCTCTCTGTCTCTCTCTCCTCTCACATTTCGAACATTCCA
Organism: Psyttalia concolor; assembly: GCA_030522845.1. NCBI lineage: Eukaryota > Metazoa > Arthropoda > Insecta > Hymenoptera > Braconidae > Psyttalia > Psyttalia concolor. Next base: position 126,639 of record JAPYZM010000002.1, on the reverse strand, counting down.
TTATATCTTCCACTATCTCCACTTCTCTTGTTCACCATTGTCTATCAATATGTTACTCTTTTAAAGCTAAACTCTCGTGTGTGACCGCATATCTACATTTATGATTTATGAAAAAAGGTAACGTATAAGTTTTTTGGAATGACGGAATTTTATCTATTAACAAACTCTTTTTATCTGATAATCAGTCTATTTCCTTTAAATTTCTCTTGTAATGCATCAATTAATCATTTTCAATCTATTTGATGAAACACATGATAAGTTCATCAATAGAATCTCACTGTATTTATCAATCCTTCGTTGCTCATCGATTCCTCGACAAATTTTTCAATGATCTTTTGCTTAGAAATATCCGAAAAAAAATCATGAAATTGGATAGTTGTAGTCAGCAAAACAAATCGGGGAAAAAAATGAAAATACTTCACATGGGTAACGAATGGTTTATAATCTTGAGCATGCTGCCTGTGCCTATTCCCTGTCCATCACCATGCTTCTCTCGCTTCCACATAAACTATGAATGACCTCTGTTACTCTGAAAAAAAAACTCACACTATATACTCTTGGGATGATTGGGATTTGAGGGTAGAAATTGAGTACAGAAATACATAACGACGAATGTGAATTATCGACATTTTCAACTTCTGAGGAAATGGGATTATAGGGGTAGAATTTAGAAGTTTGAAGCTCAATTTGAACTAGGGTAACTCTTGCGTGACTGCTGCAATCACATGAAGGAAAATTCCACGAGAAAGGGATTTAGAAACGAGAGGAATTTGAATAGAAAAAGAAACTATGTGACATTCTACGAGCTGCCTCCTTCGATGAACATTCTGAATATAAGTCGGGTGTAACCGGGACTATTCTACTGAAAAATGCGTTGGTTTGTCGTCAATCGCTTTTGCATGCGCCTTCGACGTCTTCTTTATGTGTGCAAAGAAGGTGGGATCGTTGATTCTAGACGCTATCGGTGTTAGCTTATGCATGATTATCATCTATCAGTGTTAACTTATTAGTCTATGATTATTATAATACCGTACAGTGCATATTGGCCGCCTGACGTACAAACACTCGTGTTATTGTACCCTCATCGGAATAATAATTTAGGAAATTCGGATTGTACTTGATTTTGCGATGCGAAAGAGGGCGGCTACACAATCAACAGTTATCATTAAAAATTAACGCATTATCACGGATAGTATAACGAATTCATAAAGTTAATAAATTAATGAGAGAATAGCATCATCACAATAATCACAAACTCACATGTAATACCATTTTTTTTCATACACACATGCAGTATAATATATAGTTGTATTTTATCCAGTATAATTACAATGGTTTTGAGAGAGCTTTCAAAAGCATTGTATAAAATATTGCTAATTAGTTGAGTCCACCGGATCTCCTATCCCTCAATTACCCAACCCCTCCGCCCACTTACTTCAAGCTTGAGTGCCACTTGGGATGGAGACTATGAGTTGATTGCCTCAGATCTGCCTCGATGAGCCTCATCCCTTTGTTTTTTTTCTCCCCTAATTTTTTTTCCCCCTCCAACCCCTCAGGAATGTTGGTCCCTCCTTCTTGTTTTGATTAAACTAACCTAACTGCTTAAATATACATTACGCATACGTATGTACTTTACGTGTACGAATGCACTTCCAACCAACTCTTAGTTTGCTTTTTTTTCTATTGAAAAACCTAGAGAACGGTCGAGATTATTTGGTTGAGTGTCACTCAGAGAAAAACGATTTTTTGACGGGAATGTTCATTGCTAATTGGGGAGGATGATTGCCTTTGGGATCGATAAAATTTCATCAGTTCATTAGAATGATATGATTAGTGTCCAATTTTAGGCTGCAACGTCGAGATTAATCGCATCATTCTAATGAGTTGATGGAATTTATCGACCGCAAGATGACTCAACCTTTTATAATTCATAGACGCGATCACTGGTCAACGCTTAATTTAATACATTTTTCATCGCGCTGTGTCGGATAAGTACCTTTTCAGTCACATTGAGATGAAAAATTCTGTTTGTAACACGCGCTAAAAATATTTTTTGGCTCGTGGGATTAACTTCGGCTCGTACTATAAACCTCTCACGGATCCAAAACTACTTTCCCGCAATCACATAGAAATGTACTATTACTTTTGAGGCCTTCTTGTCTAGGGAAAATCAGGGAAACTGTTTTGAATATTAGAAAGGTGTTTTATCTTTCAGTTACTAGTCTCTAATTTTCCACAATTGATTCCTCATCTTCAACAATTTTAAACGGTGCCCCTAAAAATAAGGCATTAGTCTCCTGGAATTAACGACTCGTTTATCTCTGTGTATAAAAAAAGAGTTAGAGGTGTAATGCGACGAATATTCGAGCTTTACCCCTAAAAAAGCAAATCTCCGCCAGATATTAATTGAATCAATTTCTTACCAAACCCCGTTAAACCCTTTAAACTGGAATTCGCTTTGTCCGAATATTGTCGTCAAAACTCGTAATTTCTCTCGCAATCCGTGGCACTCCCCGCAAAGCCCATTAAATCGCCTCGTCCATAGAGAAAGGGTGTCCCGGAGCAGGCGATAATAGAACCATCCGCCCTAAAATAATAATTGTATCCCTTCCCCAACCCCTCCGGGAATGAGACGAAAACAAATGACTCTAAGGCGATACCGGATTGTCTTCGGTTGCAGCATACTAGGAATGTACCTGTTCGGGGGTAAGTTTTGCATGTGGGCGGACCGGAGTCGGCCATGTACCTGTGCCGAAGTGGTATCACACCACCCAATGTGTCGCTGTGATCGAAAGCATTTCAACGACATCGTCTGGGCACTTGTCACTGTATTTCAGGTACCAATGTTCCAATAAAAGCTACCCTCTCACTGAGTATTTCACAAGCATCCAAACTAAAAAAATCAACTTTATTATCAACTTCTTCTTGTCCGTTATGCTTTTCTTCTTTGTCTGTCATTGATTCTCTATTATTGACTGTTTATATTCATAAATGTCGTTGTACTTACAGCGCTCGTTAAGCAACCAAACACTCGTATACTCGGCGAATGTTGTATTTATTATTTAAAATTATTTATCCACATGCCAACATCGAGAATAACGATGGAAGCATGGCTAAAATATTTTCATTTCCCATTATTTTCAATTCTCCTCATTGATCTAAAAGCCCTATGATGTTTCATTGAGATAAATAAAATATGTGGATGTAGTCGAACTTTCTTCTCTCTGCTTCGATCGTTACCTCAATTTTTTTTTTACTCTCTCCTACTTTTGTTTCTCTCTTGTTTTATCTCTTGATTTAACGTTATAGTGAATTAAAGAGAAAAAATTCTCATATTTCACGGATATATCTTTATTTATCTTTTGAACAGATACTCACACAGGAGGACTGGAATGTTGTGCTATTCAATGGAATGCAGAAGACATCCCACTGGGCTGCGCTCTACTTTGTCGCGCTAATGACATTTGGCAATTATGTTCTGTTCAATTTGCTCGTTGCCATTCTTGTCGAGGGTTTTTCTTCTGAGGTAAGTGAATCCACTCTGAGCGAGTCGGGGATTTTATGTCAGAAAGCCCCGGCAATTAATTCTCCGTTTTTCACTTTTCCTCCGTACGACATTTTTTTTTCCTCCCCCGTTTGTTTACTTTTCCCTCTGTAGAGAAATGAACGACGTGAAAGGGAACAAAGGGAAATGGCAAAGCTCGCTGCGAAGGAGTCTGGTATTGGCAGTGACGAGGGATCCAGCTCGAGGCTGTCAGGGTCGCACTCGATAACTGACAGTGACACCTACACCCCTCAAGTTCGTATAATCCTGACTACATTCAAATGCTCTTTCTAGAGATGCAAAATTACCGATATTTATGAAATCGCGTCGCATGCTCGAAAGTGACCATTATGTGACATACTCATTATTAAATTACACGGAGAGATTGCGCATAGCAAGCATTTCCAAAGCTTAGGGAATATTCTAACACGAAAAACAATAACTGAATTGATGCCCGGAAATATGAAGTATCAATGATTCGGTAGTAGAAGGTACACCCAAATTAGATAGAACAATAGGAATTTAGGAAGAATATTACCGATTTCGTAATATCAATTATTACTGACCTGAGAAGAGAAGGGAGGTAGTCGCGTAATTTGACTTTTTGCATTGATACAGTCAACAGTTTAAAGTGTCAATTAGTTGTTAAATGGATAATTCTAAATGTCACGATTGCCTATTAATAATTTAGTGGGCGATTTTACGACCCCATGTTCGAATTAACTACACACGGATCAATTCGACTACTTCAATTATTCATTAATGAAGTAATGTCTGTCCAAAATAATTTAAGTATTCATTGAGATATTAATTTAAACCAGAGTGGAATGATTGATGGTGATTAGAAAAAAATTAATAATAATATAATAAATTGAAATAATAAAATAATATGTAATAATGAAAATCATAATGAATTAATTTTGTAGTGATACGAACACATCATTTGCATCTCTAGTATTTTCCGTGGACTCGAATGGACCTCTCAAAGCATCTGCCTTATCGAATTTCAGGAGCGAAAAAATTCCTGGCAGAGCGTCGACGATCTCCGAAAATTCAAGGATAATTACAGACGGGACAAGCATAATCGCATGTGGAGAAAGGCAGCTATCGAAGAGCTCAAGTGTAATCTGCAGAAAGAGAATAAAATGATGGGGGTGGCGGGGCAACCGCCCATGATAACTCATACTGCGGCGACGCCCCAGGATTCTCCGAATACCACATTGGACACTGGTTACAGAGACATTAATTACCGTGCCATTTATCCGATTAATCTGTCAATCGAATCCATTGATCGATCTAGTGTGAGTTGAAATTGCCTGGGCCACTTGTAATGCTATTTAATTATTTTTCGGTGTTCTGTATTGGAAGTGTCGAGGGGGATTTATTACGAAATTTATTACGTACTGGAGAAAAAGCGATGAGATGAAATTGCTGTGCTCGCATAGTAAACTGTATTCCAATGGCGAATTCCGGGCTAAATTACTCATCGGAAAAGAGAAAGAATTTACATGGGTTTTAATATGTGATCAAAGCGTTTTTTTTAAATCTTAAAGAGCGTAGAACATTACGATCTCGCATGATTTCCCCCCCCCCCCCCACATTTAATTAATTTTTCACGAAAACTTCCATCACCAGTAAATTTCACGGAAGAAATTGCTTATGTAGGTAAAATGAAGAGGATTCTAATCTTTTACATGAAATTCGCTGAATATTACTGAAAAATTTGAAGTTTTAATATTTGCTTAGTTTTCTACTTGATTACTTGGCAAGCTCGAGATGTTATGAATCGACGAAGAGAAAGTATCGATCGATGAATTCTCCACAGAGCCAGTGCAGCCTAACATCGGGATTTCTCAAGCCTCCGGACAACAACTACCACAAATATGCAACAAACAATTTCGTGGGGAGCCAAATATCGAGACGAATGAGCCCCGGCATATCGACATTCTCGAATTCCTCACCATCCCGTGAATTATCTAACACGAGTCCCCCCAGAATACGCCGCGGATACTCTTGGCGTTTGTCAAGGCCATCGATCTGTCGTAAAAGATGGTCACAGAGCGACGAGGAACCACCAGCCCAAGCCACTATTTTAAACAATGGTCGTAGCATGAGTGGATCAAATTCTGGGTAAAGTTATCATTCCAAAGTCGATCTATCACCTAGTCGATTTAGTAAACTTGTCAGTAATTTTTTTCTATATTCGGCGTAATATTTGGGATCAACAAAATATCAATTCTATCAGACCTTTTTTTATATTCCGCTGTAAAATGCAAAATTGGATGAATTCTTTCGGCCTCTCTCTCTCTCTCTCTCTCTCTCTCTCTGTCTGTCTCTGAGCCTTTGCCAGCCTGAAAAAAATTAGAATTTTGTGTTACACCTTACTTTACTGACAATTGACAATCATCACAATTTCTTGAAGAACTTGCTGTATTTATATTTTCCTCATCAACTAGATTGTGCACCGGTGAATACATAGGTTACAACGGTGGATATCTCCACGGTTCGATACGCAATGACACGCAAAGAGATGCACCCAACAACCGTGCTACCATGATTGCAACCCACAATCGTAGTCTCAGCCCTAACAATTCTATCAGGAGTCATAGCTCGTCAATAGGGCATTGTTATACGACTTCCCATCAGGTGGGTGGATACAAAAAGCAGTTCCTCTTTTCATTGAAAAAAAAAATTCTATTTTAATTAAAGTACACTCTTCATCGAATGTTGAAACTCCCCTTCCCCTCCTATCGCACTGGTCTCTCCATTATTTTTCCATTTTCCACTCCCCTCATTTCAATTTCATTGGATTGCATCTCGAGATGAATAGACTTCTCACTTTGAATTCTTCTATTCACATTTCTAGATGAGATGGATTGACGATTTGTCCCGAAGAAATTCACTCCGTAGTTATGAGATTGTCCAGGCCCACAAAATTCTACCGTACGAGGATATTCCATCCACTACAACACCACGAACAATCAATAATTTGACAATTGATACGGGTGCATTACCGCGCATCAAAAGAGTACAAGATGATACCGAGAACGATAGATACTCATCACACAGTGAACATACACCCCCATCAAATGGTGGAGGTAGTTCAAGCAGTGTTGAGAGAATAAAAAAAATCTTCATGTTTTTCGAGCCCAAGGGCTGTATGAAGGAGCGAGACGAATACTCATTGTACATATTCTCACCAAACAATAGATTTCGTATGTGGTGTACATGGTTTGTCGATAGAAAATGGTTTGACAATGTTGTACTTGCATTTATCGGATTAAATTGCATAACACTTGCTATGGAACGCCCTACAATAACATCAGACAGTCGAGAGAGGGCATTCCTTGCCACTGCCAATTATGTATTCACCGTTGTCTTTGCAATCGAGATGTTTGTTAAGGTGAGTAGAGCATGTTAAGAAATTTTTCATTACAATTTCCAGTCAGACCTCTGAGGCAATTGAAATTTCAAGGGGTTTTGTGATTGAAAAGAAGAAAACACAAGTGAATTTCCAGCTTTTAGTGAATATTCATGTTTCAATGAAAAATCAAATCAATTGAGAGATTATCGGTTGTATTCTCCCTGCAGTTTTGGGACTCTCTTAAATTTTCTGTGCAACTAAAAATTTCATAATTTGTTCTTCCCGTAAATGGCATTTAGTCAGACTGAAAATTAGCCGTTAACACATACCACATGGAGTTACACTTTTCCTCTAACAGCGCATTAATAATTTGTTTAGCCTACTCATTGAACCAGCAATTCACTAATTGTAGTAGCTGTTTCCCAAAAATACAGGACCCTTAATTATCGTCACCTTGAAACAACTCATCCCGCATTATCCGGTATATACCGTGCACCTGTAATAAAGGCAATTTGCAAATTGTTCAGCGATGATGAAAAATTAAATCGCAAAATGCATTTTAACGATATTTCATCTTCTACCTTCCATTAGGTAAAATCGTGCACGAGTCACTGTTTTATTCAGTCTGTAAAAATGGATGCAAGTGTGTTCTGTTCTGTTGAAGTACCATACATCGCGTAGAACAACCTGGATCCAGTATTAAAGGGAAACATCTGTTATTTGTGAAAGTAGCATGAGAAATATGAGAGAAAAAATGATGCTCGACATGTCACGACAGACATATCTGCTACAGACATTGTGAATAATTCTCCATTGGAAATATAATTGCAGGTGGTGGCCTCGGGGATGCTTTACGGTCCAGATGCCTATTTTACCTCTGGCTGGAATATAATGGACGGTTCCCTCGTTATAATATCAATCGTTGACTTGTTGATGTCCTTAATATCGTCCAGTAGTCCACGTATATTTGGAATACTGCGTGTATTTCGTCTGCTGAGATCACTGAGGCCTCTACGAGTTATAAATCGTGCACCGGGTCTGAAACTAGTGGTGCAAACGTTGTTATCATCCCTGAGGCCAATTGGTAATATCGTTCTAATATGTTGCACATTCTTCATAATTTTTGGTATACTCGGTGTGCAGCTATTCAAAGGGGCCTTTTTTTACTGCGACGGTCCTGATATTAAAGATGTACACAATAAAACAGACTGCTTGAAGGATAAGAGAAACGTCTGGGTGAATAGAAAGTACAATTTTGATGATCTCGGTAAAGCCCTTATGTCACTCTTCGTATTATCGTCGAGAGACGGTTGGGTTAACATAATGTACACGGGATTGGATGCTGTTGGTGTTGATCAACAGCCCGAGGAGAACTACTCGGAGTGGCGTTTGTTGTATTTCATAGCATTTATTTTGCTCGTTGGGTTCTTCGTTTTGAACATGTTTGTTGGTGTTGTTGTTGAAAATTTTCATCGTTGCCGGGAGGAGCAGGAGAAAGAGGAGCGCGTACGTAGAGCCGCCAAAAGGGCACTACAGATGGAAAAGAAGAGGCGTAAAATGCACGAACCACCTTATTATCAGAACTACTCAAAGCCAAGACTACTGGTGCACAATGTTGTAACATCAAAGTATTTTGATCTTGCTATAGCCGCTGTTATTGGATTAAATGTTGTAACAATGGCAATGGAATTTTATATGATGCCAAAAGCACTGACATACGCATTGAAAATATTTAATTACTTTTTCACTGCTGTATTCATCCTTGAATCAATGATGAAAGTACTCGCATTGGGAATTAAATTGTACATGAAGGACAGATGGAATCAGCTTGACATTGGTATTGTTATTCTGTCGGTGGTTGGAATAGTACTTGAGGAGCTTGAATCCAAAATAATACCCATAAATCCGACCATTATCCGTGTTATGCGGGTCTTGCGTATTGCAAGAGGTCAGTATTGATTTTTTATAACCATCGAATTATTTTTCTTTTTAAGAGCTTTTGTTGTTCGTTTGTTGTTGGTAAATTTAATGACTTGCGTTATCTTGTATACTTGCAGTACTCAAGCTTTTGAAAATGGCAAAGGGAATAAGAGCTCTGTTAGACACGGTGATGCAGGCATTGCCGCAGGTGGGCAATTTGGGACTCTTATTCTTTCTCTTGTTCTTCATATTTGCCGCCCTTGGGGTGGAGCTATTCGGTCGACTTGGTGAGCAATTCATTGCTAATTGTAGTGGGGCAGTGAAGGACTTTAGACTATTGATCTTACGATATTCAATTCAATTATAATCTCCTCCCTTTTTTTCTTTCATTTTGTCTGTTCAGAGTGCAGCGATGAAATGCCGTGTCAGGGTCTCGGTGAGCATGCGCACTTCAGTAATTTTGGCATGGCCTTTTTGACCCTCTTCAGGGTAGCAACCGGTGACAATTGGAATGGCATCATGAAGGACACACTACGTGATGATTGTGACGATTCCACAGACTGTGTCAAGAACTGCTGTGTCAGTACAATAATAGCGCCGATTTTCTTCGTTATTTTTGTTCTCATGGCACAATTTGTTCTTGTCAATGTTGTTGTTGCTGTATTGATGAAACACCTTGAGGAGAGTCACAAGCATCTCGAGGATGAGCTTGACATGGAGATGCAGTTGGAGCGAGAGTTGGCAGCCGAACAGCAGGAGTTACTTGAGAGGGCCGAAGCCGAGGAGGAGGAGAATGAGAGGCAAGAGTTGGCGGCTGAATTGGGATTGGACGTTGGGGATGAGGATCTCCTCGAAAAACTGCGACTGAATGGACTCGATAGATTGCGAAAATACGACGATTTGGCTGACAAACGTATTCGTGAATTTCATGGTGAATACCTCAAGGAGAGATTACGTCCGGGCCTCTCCAAAGTTCGATCGTTACCATCCAACTTCATTTACAATCCACCGGCAGAGAGACAACTGCATACAGACGATTCTTTGAGCTCGACGACACGTAGGAGCAATCGCCGAAGACGCAGCTCATCATATCGCGGTATTAAGCAGTCGCGAATCAATCTCAAACGTCGTGAAACATTCCATTCACAGCAGAGGGGTCCGCTGTTGCCAACCATAACACACTTTGAAATAGCTGAGATACCGAGACCCCTTAACAATCTATCGATACCACGAATTATTCCCCAAAGGAGTCCTTCGCCCCATGGAAGTAAATATCTTAGTCCCGAGGTGGAGCTAGATGTGGACAGAGTGTGTCTCGGTCTCGAGGAGAAGACGATAGTGTGGGCGCCATTAGCCAAGACACCGCAGACAGCTGACACCAGCCTCAGTGTACCACCAAAATCCACAAATTACTTATTAACCGTTGTTGACAGCCCCGACAGTCTGCGTTACGAGGCGAAAAGCCGCAGGCCGGATGTGACTAAGGATGAACCACTTGGGAGACTCGAGCCACCCGAAGATCTCGACGTTCACTCTGTAATTAATGAGAGGAGACCGTCCAAATTCAAGATCACGAGTGATTACACTAAGACACACACGGATAATGATAATGATAATGATAATGAACAGTTCTCGTCGTCTCAGGGTACTAATATCGATGAGTTATATGTCGCAACGAGTGTTAGGGATGATGAGGTGAATGATAATTCAGCTGGTATAAGTGATTTAGATATAACTGAAGTTAATAAAGTTATTTGCACACCCGTTAGAGATCTAGAGGCTGAAGTTAATATTTATGTTGATGAAGATGTTGATGATAGTTCATCGGGTAGTTCTGGTGAGCATGGTAAAAGTATAAGTATCATTGTCGATCCAAGTGCTTATTTAGAAACAAGCACTGGTGTTGTTGACGAATCATCGCAGATTGATGATGTTATTAATGAAATAAGAAATAAATTTGACGCGTGAAACATAATTGAGCATCGGTGTGCCCGAGTTTTACTCGCTAGTCGGTGATAAATCTTCCATAGTCTGTTTATAAAAAGAAAGCAAAATTAATATGAAAAATTAATTTGTATTAGAGTTTAATGATGAGTCATATATAGGGGATTAAATAGGCGATAGGTAGGTAATTGTACATGTTATGTGGGAGTTATTGAATGTGTGCTGCCTCAAGTAAACATTGAATTGATGAACTTTATTGAGTGATTTTGAAAAATGTCATACGATGGTACGAGAAATGCGTAGTGCATGACAATATAGACAACGTTGTGAAATGAGAAAAACAAAAACCTCTTCGTTCGTGTAGAATTCCTCGATTTTTCTCGTCTCGAGTGGTGAAGGAATTGAGAGGATATCCCAGGGTGGAATCACGATGCTTTGACCAAATCTTGAGGGTGTCTTTTTTTCTTATAGAGAATAGACAAATCCGGTGGGAGCTTGGTTTCAAAGGGATGGAAATAGGTAGAGGACAATCGACAATAGTGAGCTTGACAGGTGATGTTGATATCCTCATTAGTCAAGAGTCTGAGAATTGTGAGTTGAAATGATAAAATTAACGACATAAGTGGTTATACACTTCTCGTACTGCGTATTCTATATGCAGCCTGCGAATCGTATGTAACGATCAATATTTTACGTTGAGAAAAATAATGTAAACTCGAAATCAATGGAGAATTGTATTATTCTAATATTTCCACAGTGCTCTGCCATTAAAACAAAACCATTGACAATCTTATCTCATTATTCACGAGCTAAATGTCATGTACCTCTTTTACACATGACACTCGTTGAATTTACGTAGGAATTGCTAGATTAAATAACTATTGACTTTTGTTTTTGAACGGGATAACCAAATTTCTGGGACGAATTTTAGGCAATTGTCCTTCATCGTCCAGCGACAGGAGGGAATCAATTGTTCCATTAGAGCTAAAGTAATTTTAAAAAAACTATTTTCAGCTTCTTTCGGAACATTTAGAAACGTTTCTTATTAAGATCTGTGATATATATTTCAATCATAGAATATTTCCTGAAGAAAAAAACAAAAAATATGAAGAAAAATAGGTCAAAGTGCAGCCGAAAAACTGACAAATGTTGGAGGAGTCATTAATCGTAAACTTTACAAATAATGGTAAGAAGTTGGTGAATTGATAAAACAAAAATAATGGAATATAGATGGGATGATAAATATGTTGAAAACAAAAAAAAACAATATAGACAATTCTACAATTGTACATAGAATATTCTATCTACACTCGATGTGCAGGTTTATTTTGATACTACAAAGGTATAGATAATTAATATATTGTATTGGAGTATGAAACTGTATGCCTTCGCGTTCGTTGGCGAGCGTTCGCGCGGTGACGGTGTCGCAGTGTTTCGAGAGAAAATAAGTTGCCTGAACAATCTGGAAAAAAATGTACTGGAGGAATGACGTTCACTTTTTACGCTATTCCCCGGAATTTTTCCGCCTCCATGGGAGATTCTCTGGACACCGTGACCGTTTCTTCAATACTCTTTGCGCTCACAAGTCACAATTCAATGATGGACTGGTATACAATGAACAAAATTATTTCGGTCATGAGGGATTTCATGCGGAGGGAAAAATTATCTAAAAATGTAGTTTATAAAAATTGTTTCACATTCAATGATTAATCATCTTTATACATTTTCCGAATATTTGTTAGAAATTACAAACAACTGATTTTTTTTTTTTGCAATTGGTAAATAGAAATATAGTCTATACAAAGAGTCATTTGGTAACTGTTTTTATTAATATTTTTGATTCACCGAAAAATACATTAACACACTCTAAAAACATTTTCCGAAGAGGAAATTTTATGTTTTATCAAATGGGGGAATGTACTTTTGGGATGGAGATTAACTTTACCTATTACCTACCTAAAAATTTCCTTTATGAGTATTAGAAATTGCGGTCCATCGAAATTTTTCAGGCGCAGTCACTACGAATTTAGTGTAGCTTCAGGCAAATATTGATCGCCTTTATACACCAATTTTTTAATGTAAAGAATTAATTACTAGGTACCTAGGTTATGATTTTTTTCAATGAAATTATGAAAGAAATTATGTTGTTTAATTACTTGAATTTTCTTAGTAATTTCCCTCAACTTTTTCTACGCGCAAGGCAAAATGTGAAAATAAAAATGACTTTGACCGTCCTCTAGAAATCACTCACTATCGATATGATCGCGCTATGGAACAAGATTAAGTTCTACCATTTTATCATCTGATTCATTGAATCAATGCATTCAATAATAACTTGTGATTTTCGGGCGCGACGAGATCGCCGCGCCGATCTAGTTTAAGTCCCTTCCCCCTTCCCCGAGTAGTCATAACTTTCTACTTCTTCTAGAAACAAAAAAACCTGCACCCTTCGTAAACTCTGAAAAAACGGAAAAAATAAAGATCTATATTTTCCAATTCCTCACTTTCCTACGAAAAAAAAACTAAATAAAGTGGAATTAGAGAGAAACCGAGAAATGAATAGCCTTCTCCAGACCTGAATTCGTGCATGAGAAGAAGCCATACAAGTGGTACTCGTAAAAATGAATTACATTTAAGTTTAGGGAAATAATTGTGACAAGAGAAAACCACTGTAGATAATGTGCCACACCCTTGTTTTATTTATTACAGTGAACAAATATGAAATGAGAAGCACCAAAATGTGTATTTGCGGGTGCATGAAAAGAAATAAATCATTATATTGATGCAATCGAATGTACGATATTGCCGGGTGAATGAGAGGGAGAGATCGAGATTAATAAATTAATGGGAACAGCGCCCTAGTGTATAGCGTATACAATAAAAAATATTTAAAAAATCTAGAGACGAAATATTGGATCTTAAAGGGGCGAACAATGTACGTGAGTAATAAATTGAGTGATGAAATTATCCGTTAAATATGATTAATTATTCATACTCCTATCTCGTTAATTTAGCTGCTTATTTCTTCAATTTACTTAGAGTACCGTGCACTCGAATGCGGTAGATGCAGGTGTACTCGGGGCTGCCACTGTTGGAATGGATTTTCACTTCGACGATTTCGTAAGGGTCCTTTCCGGGTTTTTTGACTGGGAAGTATTGCACTGGCGAGTTGCAATTGTCGTAGGTAAATTCACCGAATAGAAATCCGTCGGTGTCTTCTTTATGTTTTAAGCCCTGAATCATGACAATGGAGTCCAGTGAAATTAACAGAGTTTGAAAATTATTGTTGCGGAATGAGATTTTCTCTACGATTGAAATTGAAATTGATTATTTCAACTTTTATTGTAATTTCATTGCATCGCCGAAAAAATTCTTATTTTAAGAATTCAAAGATTCTATTGAACTTTCTGTTAGTTTTCAGGCATTTCGATTGAGATGTTTTCTATAGAATTTTCTCAACTTACATTCATTATTTTTTCCCATTTTTCTTTTTTTTTTGTAGTCAAGAAAATCAAATAAAAAAACTTGAGCTGGGGAAATTCTATATTACAGAATTTATCTCAATGAAATATTTTTTTTTTTCAGGACAAGACAAGCCCATTAATTTTTAATTCCTGTAGAATATTATCTATTGAACATATTAATAGTCTCAAGCTGATAGCTTCGAAATTCTCAAGTTGAGTCTTTTCAAATTCTTAACATCAGACTTAATTTGAGAAAATTACAACATTCCTCAGGTTTTACGTATTCGAGGATGTTCATCGTAAAGTTGGCCTTGAATGTAATTTCCTAACTTTGCTACAGGAATGTTAACTTGTTGTTATTAAGTTGAACCCCTTGATTATTTCGATTATGCTCCAAAGCTGGAGTTAATTGTTCATCACTCAGAACTAATAAAGTTACCCATAGAGAGAAGTCCCGAGGTGCGGTGGAAGTCTCGCCAGTGGGAGAAATTGAGGGCGAGATGTGTTCGAGTGTGACACCGGATACATAAACACTCCCCAGAAGTTCGATAACCACAGATCCAGTGCTCCCCTTGAATGCCCAACATTCTCCGGGAAGAACTCCTGTCTATCAACTCGGCCACTGTTAACGTCAATTACTCAACGGCTCTATCTATTTTTACCTGTATCACGGTTCTCGGGGTATTTCGGCTCTGGCACAGGGGCATACCGAAGAGGGAGAGGACTGAGGCACCCGTCAAGTATGGCTCTGTGTCCCTCGTCGAGACGATTGATCCTCCTTTTAAAGTCAAAGGTTATCAATCGAAGATTGTTAAAGATAGTCGAAAGTCATCAGAAAATTATGGAGTTTTGAATGTAGTCCAGAAATGAGGTTTTATCCCTGGCTAGAAAACGTTTTATGGACGCCTCGACTTCGTCAAACTCTTATAAAAAAAATCTAGTGGTAAATTCGAGCGAATTTGCTCGACAACTCTATTGGTTTTCTGTTGAGATATTTTCTATAGAATTTCTGCGGCTGTCATTTTTCAAGTTTTTCTCTTTAACTTTTTTGTTAGAATAAAAAGGAACAGTAGAGTGGAAAACCGAAAATTTCAATCGAGAAAATTGCATATAAATTTTTTAATAAACAACATTTTTATAAAAAAATACAATTCTATTACGTTTGACTGTAAAAAATGTTGATCAGTCTCGATACCGACATGTCACACCCTCTCTATTTCATCGCATTCATTTTGAAATGAATACATTTAATAATCATTCACATAAGTGTAACTATAATTGTTCAATCATCTCTGACCATTCACGACACTTTTCGATTTGGATTTTGTGTATATGATGGACCCGCAATATACTAGTTTGAAAGAATACTAACCAGCAGCTTCGAGTGCATAATCAGTACGACCAGTTTTATCAGCATCGTAAGTCTGTATTTCCCTCCTGACCATATCCTTGAACATCTCGCTATTCTCAGCGCCCAAGTCTTTCAAGGGGATTACGAAAATTCCGAGAATAAAGCAAAAATGGAAATTACGAAACACGTTGAAAAATTAATTAGCAATTACCTTCTGACACCTCGTTACGGAGTTTCCCAATAGCTTCCGACATTTTTGGCATAAAACTGCTAATTTCTGTTAGCCTATTCTTAAGATCATCCCTCAACTCAATGACATTTTTTACTTCCACCTGAGGAATAATTCAACTCCTGTCACTCCATGCGTTTGATTTCCTATATTACCTTCAATTACCGATTTACCGTGAGTGTATCCAAGTGACCCCGGAGAGTTTTCAAGTCAGATTTTATTGTATTTAAGGAACCACTTGCAGAGTATTTGTCGCAGATGTAAGATACAGTCATCGCTGAGAATTAATTAACCAATTGCTGTCAATATTATTACTCTTGCAGGTTTTAAGAGAGCTTACCGAGGAGACTTGTTACTATAAAAAATACTAGAGTACGTGTGAATGACTGGACGAAAATTCTACGGCTATCACTTCTGGGTAAACAACTTCCGGAATTTACACAGCAACATCCACTTCGGGAATTCATCTGGGTTTCATCGTGTTCAATAGTTTTTTGACAGTTGATCGGCTTTTTTTTTCGTTTCTGAGCGGAAATATTCAATCGGTAGCAGTTGGGATCCGGATGACGAAGGGTGAATACTTAATTGGTAAATAATGACGCAAGGGATTATCAATAAGGAATTCTTTTTATTATCTGGACGGGGATTGTTTTCCACATTGGAAAAAGACACATCTTAGACTAATCTCATGTAATACTGATTGCTTAGACTAGATTAAACGTGGTACAGGCAAAATATATTTTACGTAGCAATCAATGGAGAAAAACAGACACTTTTGACTATTCTTATACAATATTCTTCAGTTTGGATCAATTTATCTCACATTATTCTGACAATAGAAAAAAGATTTTGCTTTTTAGAACAACAGGACTCAAAATTCAGATTGTTTCTCTCTACAGTGAAAAAAAACATTTAACGAGCAATTGATCGTTCAAGAAAAATTAAATATGTCTATTTTGCCCCACTCATCTCTACTCATATTATGTTACAGACGGAGTAGATCTTACTTAGGGTCGAAGGCAAATGAGTCCATTGGTAATATGACATCAGTTTCCTTTATACATTAATGTGAGTGGGCTTTGAGAGCCGAGTGTATACGCACACTCAGTCGACTTTCAAAATCGTAGTCACTATACTGGGATTGTGCTTTTAACAGTGCACTTACGCCCTCCGGTACTGACTGTAATAATTCCAAATACGATTACTTCTAGATATAGCTTATGCAAAAAACAAATTTTAGACATGCTTTTTGCTACATCCAATAAAATTTTCTTCAAACTTCACTACTGTATATACTGTTCAATTTCAAAATATCTCCTATGTTCAGTTGGATCCATTCTTGTCAATCAGAGCGACCTTCTTTTAGGCATTACAAAAGAAAATACGGGCAATGGCAAAATAGAAAAATGATTGATATATGTCAAATCAAGATGGTAAGTAAAGTAAATGGGTTCAATTCTAAATGATTTTATATGTTTTACGAGAAATCGCCGGTCACCGCAGACATTCACGTTGCAAGGAGTTCCCTTAAGGCAACAGAAATACTTCGGTCCCAGCGTAATTATGACGAAAATACTCACGTTTGTTTTACACAACGTGCCGCCAAGTTCGTAAAGTGCAAAAGCACTGATGTGTTGATTCTCAGAGTCATTGTTGGGTACACGTAGTTTCAAACAGTTTTTAAAGCATTTAACGGCAGTCACATGCTCATCCAGGTAAGAGTGAGCGGCGCCTGCTATGAGGTAGGCCAGGCCCATCATGGGTTCATCATTCTGACTGCGTTTGCATTCTAAAAGAATAGCAAATAGAGGCATTTGAGAATTAGACGGATTATAGCATTAATGTTCAAACGACCTTTATGCAGCCTTCCTGAACTAGCCAATTTACTCCCGAAATAGTCTTGATTTCAATTGGATGAATTGGGTGAATTGGATGGGATCACTGATTTAATTTACAATGTAATTGGCTATATTCAATTTGAATTTTCAAATTTTACTATGAGTTTGAAAATATCAGAATCTTAGTAACAAATCATTTACTAATGCGCTACATGTCGGGTATTTATGTTAAATAATAAGAAATCGCATGTGCAAGCTCCCTACAGATAAATATATCTCGATACTTGCAAGGCGCTTGAACCCCTTCCTTCAAGACATATTAGGAATTGAATGACTCAGCGAATTTACAGGCCCGAAATAATTCTCAATAAATTAAAAAATGATCTGCTTAGCCCCAGTGAACTCGTCCCGCTTTCCATAATTTTCATCAACTTTAACCTCATTACATACCCGCTATGACATTCCTCAACGAGTCTACAGAGCACGAGGGCATGGCATTCCACAGATAAAGTAGTTCATAAACCAAAAGTTTATAATATGCAGGGGCATAAACACCCTCATTCTGATCCACTAACTTCACCGCTCTTCTCGCAACAAATGTATCCAACTGCGTGGTTTTACCCCCACCAGAAATCATCACATTAATTTCTTTAAAAGTACTGAGCAGTTCATGTGACTCACCACTCGCCCCAGAACACACTGTAATGAATTATTAATCATACATCTGTCAGAGCTCCTAAACTCAATTTCAGGAAAATGTGGTACTATTACCAGCGGCGAGATACGCGTAAATACTCTCACACCATCTCGAGTCGTGCTGGAGTCTGGCGAAGGATTCGTAAGCTCTTGCATAATTTAAACGGATGACGTAGCACCAGGCCACCTCGTGCAGACACAGGAGTTGAATCTCTCGTTGAGCAGAGGAAGCCATGGCTCTGTCATAGGCGACAAGAGCTGCATCAATATTGGACTAAAATTTCAAAGTTGATATGAGCGGCTGGAGATAATGAAAATTGTATTTTTTATTAATCGGTCTAACAAATCGATAAACTGATATTCTATCGTGACTTTTTGTCCCAGTGACATAATATAGTTTTTATTGTACCCAATAGCATTCAAAATCTGGTCTCAAAATTTTGGACAATTTTTTCTTCTGTCCCTCTTAACCATTATGGGTGGACAAAAGGTATCCCGGCTAGTTAAGCTTTCGCGAGTTTAGTGGAGGTCCTCCATAAAATTAAACATTTTAAACGAGAGGTCTATACTCAATTCGAAAAAAAAGTTATCAACAGTTCGTGTGGTCGTATCTTTTAAAACCGCCGGGAAGTTTAAGAAAAAACCATCAATATGTCGAAAATAATATTACATTCTTTTTCTAACAAATAATATGTTGAAAAGGAAAATGGTTTATTTTGGTGCAGATAATAATAATAATATGGTTGAGCACCTGGAGCCGTTCTGTGCGACCTGAGAAAAATAGAAAAAGAGCTCCATTTTGGTACTCGTGTTGACACTCGCTTATTAACTGCTTCGCTGCGTCCACTCCGGATTTAATATTCCAATCGTGGAGAGAACAGAATGGTCTAATTATTGTGTGATAACATAAGAGGGATAGTCTGAAATTGAATGATATCTTTAGTAAATTCTTAATTCAATCAGGTTGATGACTAAAAGGTATTCATTAAATGGCGTGGTAAAATAAAAAAAAATCAAATAACATTTCTATTTATTTTTATCGTGCAAACATTAATTTATAAATTAATAATTGTATGTTCCTCGAGACGTCAAAAGTTCTTCTTCATTAAGCGTGACAATATAGTTGATAAATTATAAATTGTAATTAATAAATTAAAGAATTAATGAATTAATTAATTTAATCATAAAATTAAGTAATTAAGTAATAATAGCAATAATTGAAATAAAGACTTGGTTTCCAAGATATCTATCAACCTCATTCCGAACCAAAGACACCTACATCGTTTCAGGATTCCACTACTGAATTCACTTACGTAGCAAGTGGTGCACGCATGTCTTCACTCAGCCTTGAATACATTAGAGCTGTCAAGCCCGCGCGTCTATCCCCCTCAAATCCCAAAAAATGGATTAACTTGAGGAGTGACGGAGGTACAAGGCTGACGCATAATTGAAAAATTCCGTAACCAAAACTGACGGCTGACATTAGACGAATTACTTCCGCTGGATCTACAAAACTGATGGGATTTTTTTTTATTTGAAGATCTAATTTATGTTATATTACAATATGAGTGAATTTTTATTCATTTCTACACAAAAAGTTTCAGTAAATCAAATGAATTTATTGATGAAGTACTCGATCTAATTCATAACATGCCGTTCATTTAAAAAAAACATGGAGTTTTTCCGCGTGAAATTGAAGTTATTTAGATAAAACTTTTGAAATTAATAACAACTCTCTAAAATTGTACAAGAATTTTTATAGTAAAGTTAATTGGAAAGCTCCAAAGATTTTAACGATATTCCAATTGAGACTTGAGTGACCTCTAATTTCTTCCTCTTCTCTGATCTTAATAAATATATATTTAAATACCACGTACTTATGCTCAGGCTCGTTAGTCATTCCAGTTAGCGAAAATATCATTGACAATGAATTTTTAATGGAAGAAGGCGAGAGTATTGGAGTGGATGTGGAAGTAGTGCTGTGGTAGGAGCCGAGCGACCATTCCGAACTCCTATACCGCGAACTCAAAAGTCCATTCTCGTTATATACGTAGTTCCCATTAAACCCTGTGAGATATATTTCGGGGAATTGAAAATAAATGATTAACTATTTTGGCACGGGAGAATGGAGGAGGAGGTAGGAGGAGAGGGCGAAAGGATTGAATTACCGGATGGATTGATGCCGAATGTACGTCGGTAGAGCTGGAGAATTTGACAATACGTGTGCTGATAAATTCTCCACGCCTTCCTCATCATCCACCCACCTCGTACGTAGCTGCTGACTTCCTGTTGAAGAAGTACCAGCATTGCAGCACAGACTTGGGTGTCTGCCAGGACAATTTGTTTCTCGAGTTTTCTTGCGTAGTCATCCTAAAAGAGTGTGGGTGAAATATACTTTTCGTGTCGGCGGACCTGCAAAACTCCCTTTCATTGGTGTTTCCCAGGTCCCGCGTCACGAAAAATAACATCCACGCCTTGGCATGGAAAACATATCACTCTCCCCCAAGTGCTTGCCATCCTCACCTTCGACTTGTAAGGCAATTTTGCACGTGAGAGACGATGATCTGTTTTCCAAGGCTCGGGTATGAAATGTAATATTTTGTAGAATTTAACGGGATTACGTTCGGCAATTCTGTTTCAATTAAAGTCAAATGCAATAACGAAACGAATGAAAACATTTCTGATATACAATTTCATGTAATTTTGCTAACGACTGATTTTTAAGATGAAATCTGTTGAAAATTACTGCTTGAGTTTAGTACTCGAATTACCTTTATTCCATCCGATCAAAAGATTTAAATTACATTCAATTAATAAGTGATTTTCCATTGAACCCGAAATAAGATAAATGGTTTCCAAGTATTTCATAACGAATGGATCCAAAATTTCGTGGCAAAATGTCATCGAATGAGACTTCGAAAAATCTCTTTTCTCTTTTAAAAAATAGCAATAACAATTCACTTTCATTTTCAGGTGCGTCTTTAAAAAACGTCTTGGAATTTGAGAAAGACCTGCCATTAGAAGCCATTAATGGCCTACATTATAAGCTATCTGCCCACAAAACCTTCGAAATTTGAAAGGATATGTCATCCACCGATTTCGCCAATTCCCCAAAACATCATTTCTCAACCAATCCCCAATAAAAAAAAAAAACACTGAATAAAAACTTCAACTCACATCAGTGGCAGCCGAACCAAAAACCTTATTAGTAACACTCTTCAACCACCCAACATCTCCAACACACTCTCTCTCGGTTTCTTTTAATAACTTCATGGCCAGATGGAATTTCTCGTCCTCAAACGTCATAAGTGCATTCTAAAATAAATCCCAGTCATTAAAAAAACCCTCGACCCCCCCCCAACTGTCGATTTAATCGCCCCCCCCCCCCCCCCTTAATTTATAATCCTCACCATGAAGAGCATGTAGCAGCGTGCGGTTTTCACATGGAAGCTATCATTTCTATCAGCAAACAGCACTTCCGCTTCGTCCGACTTATTATTCAAGAACAGGGCAAGACCCCTTTTAGCAACACTCCAATCTGGTTCTGAAGTAGCTGCCATTATCAGTTGAGATGATGGATTGTCATAAACTCCGGAAACATTTTTTTATAAAATCACTTTTTACGAATTGTCACACATTATTTATCAACATGGTTGTATCACTGGAGTGATTGTGATGCTACCGTAGGGTCAAGTAACCCATTGGGTTGTGTGCAGTGGTGCTGCCCTTCCGTTGTTACATACCTCGTGAAAGGTGCATTGTATTGATTTTGGCATGAGTCGGAGAATTATACCACTATGTGGGTCATTTGAACCCATTATTTAATCGTGCATTACTTAGGACACACAATCCAACATGATGATTTTGGATTTGTTTAGTATTTGACAAATACATAAATATTGCAAGGAATCACTCACACTCGCAAGCGCAGCTACCGCCGAGCGCGTGCGTCCCAAATCATTTGGAACTTTATTAACTTAAGGAGTAAATATTCATCAATTGATTGGGAATAATGGAACCTACAGAAAAAAATTTCTGCTTTCCGGTAGGCAGAAGGACTAGATAACAAGGAAAAATTATGTATGTCAATTGTCATGCCATTTTTTTGTGAACAAACTATTTCCAGAGAAAGGAAAAGGAAGGTCAGATTTTAAAATTGGTCGCGTTTGAAAAAATGATTCTCAATAGATTCCTCGGGCAAAAGCCTCTTCTGAGACCTTAATTTAATATTAAAAAAAAAACAACGTTAAAAATCAAGCTGGCTGTTAGTTTTGCGATAAATTTGTGTTTCGTATGAAGAACAACAATTCTAGGCAATTCTACTTGGCTATTTTCAAGAGGATTCCGTCAGTATTAAAATAGATCATAGAATAATAATAATGATAATAATAGAATTGGTATAAATAATTTTTATTCCATATTCCTGTTCGTCTCCAAGTGGTCTTATTTACAGATATTAGAACCAGTCATTGCAAAAAAAACGATCCGCAATGATTGTATAACATCGTAGAAGCAATAAAAAACTATTTGCTCAACTCGAATTAGAATTAGAATCCATTGGAATTGACGTAGATAATTTGCATTATTCTCCTATTGTAAAAGTCGTTGAGAACAGTGTTGTCTCCCCTCCCCCGTATTTTAGTATATATTTACAATAATCTGTAGGGAAGGTGTTTATGTATAATTATACAACTTAAAGTTCAATTTATCCTTGATACGATGAGGTTTCTCATACAAATTCGAATCCTTCATATTTCAAATCAGCTATTTTCATGTCTGGCATTAGTATCTCTCCATCGATCGTGAATGCTGTGATGTAAGTTGCTGTTTGGCCTTGAAACTCTTCAGATTTTAGGGCAATTATGACGGTATCATCAGTACCAGGTAGAAATTTAAAACTTGAAAAACCACGAACTGGTATTCTTCCCTCAATTTTCGTCGTCTGCAAAGAATACCGCGGGATTTAGCTCATGAAGATTATATTTTATGGAGGTAAAAGCTTTTTATAATTAAAAAATTCGTATTATAATTTAAGAATTTGATGAAGATTTTCCTTTGAAAGCGTGGGGCATTACATGTCATGTCATTATTAATGTTTTTATCTTATCAAGACATTGGCGATTAAGATATAAAAATCTTTCAAACGTATCAAATGCATAATCGCATCCAACATATCTTGTTCTCTTAACGTAGTAAACTCATAATCTCTATGATCTCAAGAGTAAAAATCGAATTAAACTGTTTAACCGATTTGCTACAGATCATTACTAATAATATAATAGCCGTTGCAATTGAAATTACCTTGATACTGGAGAAATCCTCATCAGCCGTAAGCAAATAATTGCAACTCATGACTTCATCCAGAGTCTCGTTGTAAGTCTCTTTAGAGCACCTTCTGGGGAGGAAGAACCAACTATTCTTTCTTTCACTCCACATTCCAGACTCGTGGAGCATGTACCCAGGGAATTCAATGTGAATAGCTCTCCTCAGCTTCTTGTAATTATCACCCCAATTGACCGAGCGAACTTCACCCTTAGGTGAAATTATCTTCACCCACATTGGGTCGTTGTTGACGAATTCTCCGGTGGGTGTTGTCCACTCCTTCCCCATGCTGCCAACGTAAAGTAAATTATCTTTGACAGTGGCCCATTCAGATTTGAAGCCTGAAATACGAAAATACACGATCTCATCAACTAACTATGGCATTCTTTGCAATTCTTCGAACGTAATGCATTTTAAAATCTGTTATCTACGATTCGATAACCGACTGGTAACGATGAGGCAGCATAAAAAGTAATCATTCTGTTACATAAGATCGGAACAATGATTCAACAATACAAATTAATTTGTGATATAAGAACCAGAAATGTCAATAAATATGTAGTATGTACTAAATGAGATAACACTGTAATTTCATTAATTTTATATCTTAAGCTATCCCACGAAACAGGCTTTTGGCGGAATAACAGAAGTCATCTTTACTCTGCGTTTAATTTTTATAAAACATCGCTGAGTGCATAGAAGTTGCAATTTTGAAAATCTATGTTTAAATTACGCGCAAAAGTCATGAAATTTCCAGATAGATTTAATATTGAATATTCATGACCATGAAATCTTCAAACAAAGTTATAAAATTTCTACGTAATGGTAAACTTCAGAAAAAATGGTGAGATTTATTTGAGATCTTATCATTTTTGCTAAATCGAATTAAGCAGCAAAAAAAATTCCAGAGAGAAAACTCTTGTAACTTTGCAATTGCTCTCCCAGTATTAATTTTTGTTGTTGAGGAGGTTCTTAGTTATCGATTCACCACAGATTTTCCATGAAGCACTTGCTTAAGCTTCGTACAAAATTATATTAATAAAACTTTTATCGTTTTTGCCGTGTCAAAAATATTGTCGCAAGAGTTACCCAACATTTTGCATGGAGTTGATAGAATACTAAATCATTGACTATCAACCACTCACATCGTCTGACAATACCCACCTTTCGTAGCCGTACCATCTCCACCCATGAGAATAAGCCAAGGATGAATCTTGTTTCCTTCCAAATAAAAAACAAGACCAGTTCTATCATCAAAGCTCAAAATTCTCCCATCAAAAGTCACCAATTCAGAGAGTTCCATAGCCCTGCCCTTCATAGCAATATTCGACGAAAGAGTTACGGGTTTCTCGTCGAAATTCACTGAGACTTTGCGATCATTGGGATTCCACGTCAACATTCCTCTCATAAGATAACTAATCCAGAGTTCTTTTTCAGGCACCTTTGAGTCAGTGTCCATGTCACTAATTATCGAAATTTTAAATGTCACTCCAGATGGTGAGTTCATCGGCGTTGACAGTGGGTACGTGGAATTGTAAACAAAGTGATCTGAGTAGTCTCTACAGTGATTCGTATGACACAAGCTGCCGAGTATTTTCGGATATGCGTAGAAAATTACGGGAATAAATAATATAACTAATACTATTAAATATTGAGTCTGCAGCCTCACAGAGCTGCTCCCAACCCGGTACACATGTGGAGTTTGGAGAGCACCTCTCCAGTCCCTCAGCAGTGACATGTCGTCGCTCGTCTTCCTCTTCAATAAATTAAACATGTAAATTACTACAACGAAAAACCAATATTTTAATTCTACTCCAGTAATCGCGAGTCTGATGGCAACAATTGTTCAATACTCCGATGAAATTGTTTTACAAATAAAAACGACCTAAGGGTTAGGATTAGAAGTGGATATAGCCCGAAAAAATCTACACGTATCATGTCCCTCTGTACTATCGATTGAGAATTAATAACTGAAACTAAAAATTCACTTTTGCTGGCATTTGTAGAAACTTTGCTGAAGGTGCCAATAAAGTGATATTCGTTCAATTCATACCATTTAACTGTCATCTTTGCTCTCACTTTCACCTTTGAGCTGTTTGTTTTTAAGTTTTTTTCTTACCCTATGTTTCATAGCCTGCGCACTCATGACGAACCATGAACCATCACGAGACTGATAACAACTTGCAAATACTCCGGTAGAATTTTGAATAAAAACATCGAGTGGACGGTTAGGAGTTGCCAGTAGAACTGAAAGTTCACTTCAGCCAAGAAAAAGTTACACATATTGTCTCCCTCTGTATTACCGATTAAGCTCCAATAACTGGAGATAAATAAATCGTTTGTTCCTTGCATTTGTACAAACTTTTTTTAAACTCTTTCTCGCTCCACTTACTGAGTCAATAAGAGCTATGTCTTTAACAACAGCCAGGAAAACAAAGCTAATGTTTCTTGTTTTTTTTGTTTCATCGGTAAAACAGGTGACACGTATTCAATGCGTGTTTCTTGGCCAATTTTGATAGAAAGAGGTTAATTTCATATTTTTAGAGATTTGAGGAGTGGAAGGCTCGGAGAAGTGCGGAAGAGTGTTCTCGGAGCTGGCGGAAACTTAAAAAGCATTTGTGTTGGGTCATATGTGCATTGTATGGAGATCTCCATTCAAAATACTGCCCGCATTGAATTCATGTCACCTGTTTTACCGATGAAACAAAAAACCCAAAAACTCTACCTTTGATTGTTTTGTGGCTAATAAACATACAGGGCTGACTCAGTATCTGGAGCGAAAAAAAGGTTATTAAATATCAAAAAGACATATCAATATGGTTAAGAGTTGTTACCTGTGGAACTGTAAAAGCTATACGTGTTTTCGTCTGTATTATCGATTGAGCTCGAACAAGTCGAGATAAAAAAATCACTCTTCTCTCGCATTTGTACAAAATTCATCGTTAAATAGTGTTAACAAAGTGACAGTTGTTCAATTGACGCCATTCACTTGACATCTTTGCTCTCACTTTCACCTCTCGAACTGTTTATTTTGAAGTTTTTTTTCTTACCCTATGTTTCACGGCCTGCGTACTCATGACGGGAACAAAACTTCAGTCCAACGTGCTGCCAGTGGTAAAATGGACGGTGAGTGAAAAACGTCAATACATTATCTGTGCGAAACTATGAATTATTAAGTTTTGACTAATGATTAATGGTCATTACAGATGGTGATTTTACGGGTTACTAATGAGGACATCGGAAATCATTTGAAATGATTATTTTAGTGATTATTATTAGTGATCTATTTGTTTGAATATTCGGTGGGGATTACCGATTAAGATGGCTGAGTTTGTACGCGGCGGACCGAGCGTATCAAACAGTGCAAAGGTAGTTATTTGGAAAGTAAATTCTCATTAAGTACAGGAAAAAAATAATTGCTCTTGCCTCGGGTAGACATCTCCACTCATCGAGACTAACTTTTAATTGTTTATTTATCGATTGCTCGTCTGAGATTGTTTGGCTTCTTTGTCTCGACGAGACAGGATGTCTCACTCTACATTCGATGATTCATTTTCGAGATAAATTCTAATGATTGAAGGGGAGATGGATGCTTTTGGGAATTCTTTTGTAAGGTGACAGGGAAATTCCTTTCAGATTGATCATCCAAGCAAAGGTGGCTCGCCGAGTACGGGCAGCGAGGATGGGGGCCCAAATGAGTCACTCAATGCCGAGAGCGAGTTT
Organism: Psyttalia concolor; assembly: GCA_030522845.1. Taxonomy (NCBI): domain Eukaryota; kingdom Metazoa; phylum Arthropoda; class Insecta; order Hymenoptera; family Braconidae; genus Psyttalia; species Psyttalia concolor. The sequence continues at coordinate 99,244 of JAPYZM010000002.1, read as the reverse complement.
GATCCGTTCCTCGAAAATATCCCGGATGATACGCAGGATACCGAGGAGCCTGACAGTGCCAATGCGACTTTACTCACTGCACCGGCAGAGAATCAGTAATTATTTGTTTGGATTTATCTTTTTTGGGGAGCGAGGAAGCTAGGGGAACGGGAATAACAGGAAGAGGGAATGTTTTGGTAATCTGCGAGACCGGATGTGGGGGAAGGTCTTAAGAATACGGCGGAGGAAGTTGAAGTGATAAGGAAAATTGTGGCGTTTTTCGTGGGAGAAGAGTTGTCATTGTTCTCAGTATGATCAAATGATTTTCCATTGGGTTTTCGTGGGGTCAATGATATTCGGGATTTTTGTCTGAAATTACGAACACCAGGAAATCTCTCAATTTGCTTGTGTCATTGATACATTTGTCATCATGCCCTCTCAAAAATAGATTGACTGGGATTCTTTTGTCTTTATTTTTGGTGGTTTGTCGTGAATGAATTAAAAATTTTTATTAATCGGTTCTGATCGGAAAAATTGTACGCCATTCGTTAATTGTAATCATTATAATATAATAATTATAACGCTAGAACTAGTATATATAATGCTATCAAACAATTCTCGAAGAGGAATCTTTGCTTTTTTGGAGGGATCAATGATATTCAGAATGTTTATTTCAAATTCCAAGCGCTAAGCAATTTTTCAGTTTCCGAGTTTAAGAGATAGATAGTATAATTTTAGTTTGTTGAATCGGCTACAATTAATTGGTATTCATGTCACGAACTCAGTGAAAGAATTTACATTGATAAGGAAAGTTGTGGGATATTTGTGGGACAAGAGTTGTAATTGTTCTGAGCGTTATCAAACGATTTTGCCGGGAGAAACTTTGCTTTTTTAGCGGGGTCAATGATATTCAGGATATTTATCTCCAACCACAAGCACTGAAAAATCTCAATTTTCTATTTTACATTATACACAGATTTATCTTCCCCATGTTAATGAGAATTTCAATCCACGAACCCAAGTCAATCATTCGGGAATGAAATGCATAACAGGGGATTATTTTATTTCTATTTCACGAGTTTTATAGCAAATGCATTATTCATTTTATTTTGTTCAATTAATGACAATTCATTGGTTTTGATCTTCAGGAATATTTTACACTGGGTAGCTTTATGTTACTACTATCCAAGAAGATAAAATTTTTATGACGACTTTGTAAGAGTAAAGAAACTATAGATGGTCATTTTCCAAGATGTAAACATACCACGTAAACAAAAAAAGATTGTGTGGGTATTTCTCTGGGATAAAATTTGTGACTGTTCCTGGTAATGGTGAAGTGATTTCCGTCTATGAATTATTGATTTTTATTGTATAATACCAATGATGGGCCATGAATCGATAGGATAAACCAGGATTTCAATAAGTATGAAGGAGATAAAGCGGCCAAGGTAATAAATTTTCTATGCATTGAAACTCATTTAATTTTAACATCAGTTCAGTGAAGAAAATTGTTTTTCTCCCCGAAAATTTTGGAACAGGAAATTTTAGGTATTTTTGAACAATTTAACTTGATGAATTATAAATATTTGAGGCATTATTTCCCTGTATTCGGCACCGTTATTCAATTTTAATTGTTAATAAGGGTGGTTGCGCGCACTCAAGATTCGACACAACAAAGGAATATTGTACGTTGGTTAATTCATTGAGAATTTACAACATTGAAGATTCGATTGAAATTATCTAAGGAATTATGAAGACAGATGAAATGATTAAAGGATTATCAAATGCTTAGTATTACATCTATTAAATAATGAAATGATTTTCATTATGAGCTAATATAGGAAATCTTATATAAAATATACCTTAGGACTTACAGCGTCTAACGTCTTAAAAACTTGTTTGGCAGTGGTACACAATCGGATGAACTATATTCGCAATATAAAAGTTTACGACTTTAAATTGATGACACCTTCTTGAGTATCGATGCTGCAATATTTAATTACTTCAGTTGAATAGTTTAAGCTATTGGCATTTACAGCATTTGAGAGTGATTTATATTTTATCCCGAGCAATACAAAAAAGTAATTGCCTCTATAAGAGTACAACGAAGAGTGAGTTTTCGGCCCCATTCACGGTCATAGGTTTCTTTGACAAGGAGTGGTGGAAATTGATCATCACGTGATAACATGTAACAGTACTCATCGAGACAATTACTTATTTGTCCCTCTCATCATCATGTAGTTATGTTTGATTCGCTTGTCATCGTCCATAGAAAGCAAAATTTTATTCGCAACCAAGCCTTGTTTTAACAAAAGATCGCTTGTCAGAAGTTATGGAGAGAATTAAATATTGTAGTAATCATTTTGAAGATTGTCCTGAGATGAAAATTTGCGGGGTCACCATAGGTCTAGATCGAGTGCAAGACAGCCAAGTATTGGCTAGTTAGAAACTGGAAATGAAGGCTTTTCCAGGAATTTTAGGTAATGGCCAATAATGACAAAACTGACAAATTTTTTTTCGATAGAGGGGAGCAGGGTAAAATGGAATGATTTTTAGTATTCTCCAATGATTATGAAAATATTGGCAAATTAGAGGATATCGTAAAACATTCTATTTCCTCCGAAACAAACCCGCTAGTCCCTTAAACACCTGGTAGCTCCCCAGAAATAACTTAGTACAAAACCGCCACTTCCTCCTCTGCCGGAAAACTTGCAATTTCACCTTAAAACTTGCAGATGGTACCACGGCCGACTGGACAGATTTACTGCTGAAGAGCGGCTGTGGGACGCGAGTAAAATGGGCAGTTACCTGGTGCGCGAGAGCGACAGAAAACCGGGAAGTTATGTGCTCTCGTACTTGGGCCGTACTGGCATCAATCACTTTCGCATAACAGCTGTCTGCGGTGACTACTATATCGGTGGCCGTCAGTTCAACAGTCTCTCCGACTTGGTTGCCTACTACACACACTGCTCAGACCTCCTGAAACGCGAGCGTCTGATCCATCCAACACCACCGCCAGAGCCAGTCAATGATAAGAAGCGAATAGTCGCTATATTGCCCTACACAAAGATGCCGGACACAGATGAATTGAGTTTCCAAAAAGGCGACATATTCTTCGTTCACAACGACATGGGAGACGGTTGGCTGTGGGTGACCGCCCACAGAACAGGGGAACAGGGCCTTATATTCCGTGAATTGGTTGATGATTTGGACGACTCGATCGATCCGAATACAGTCTTCTCGTGGTTTCATCCGAATGTTACGAAGAGTGAGGCTGTTGATATGCTGGTAAAAGCCGGCCCTGGAAGCTTTCTAGTGAGGCCGTCTGACAACAGCCCCGGCGATTACTCCCTCTTCTTTCACATTAATAATCAAATACAGAGATTTAGGATTGAGAAGAAAGGGGTGAGGTATCTGATGGGGGGACGAACGTTCGAGTGTCTCGATGCGGTTATCAATCGATACAGGAAGGAGCAGATTGTCGAGGGCCATACACTTGTGCAGGCGATGGTGACTGAGCCCGATGGCAGTGTTAGGATTAATCGAGAGGTCCAGCACGCTGAGAAGATCTATGCGACACTCAGAGAGTGTCGTGAACAGTCTGGAGCCAAGAAGAATAAGGGAATCAAGATGCAGGGCTATTTGGAGAAGAAGTCGGAGAAGAATAAAAAGTGGAAGGCATTGTATTTTGTACTTCTGGTCGACGCAACTGACACACATCTGTACCTCTATGATAATCCCAAGAGGACCAAACCCAAGGGACTCATTGACCTTAGCTGCGCCTATCTTTATCAGGTAGAGTGTATTTATTGAGGGGAAGATTGTTCTATTTTCACGATAACATTTTGATTGTAAAGGTTAGAGGAACTTGATGATTTCTGAGGTTCATTGACGATTGACAACAAAGGGCTTTGATTTATTCAATTTTTGTATTTATTTAATCAAGTTTTAATTTCCTCAGTGTATTTGAAATGAACTTTATGAATTGAGTGTTCAAATTGAGAGCATTCTATGGAGAGGGCAATTTTTATATAAAAAAAAATATATTCATTCGAGGTCATTTGACAATCTTTCAAATTTGTTTACACTTTTATTGCCATTTGAAATGCGTAAAACTGTTTATCATTGGATTTTAAATTCAGTTTTTATGGAGTAGCTTTCAAACTTAGATAAGATTTTCTTCACCCCTATTTCCTTTCTATTTCAGGTACACGAAAGTGTTTTCGATAGGGCCCACTGTTTCCAACTCGTGGAGCGTGCATTGCCCTGTTTAGCAACGATAACTTACCTCGCTGCACCAAATTCAGAAAATGCTCAAGACTGGATAAATGCATTGAAACCCCTCTGCGTGTCACAGTTAACACGTGCCCCCAAGGTAGCACGTTTACGTGAACTACGATCATTGCATTTACATATACTCGACGCACACAGATTGCCATACAAATTGGTACCAAATCCATTCATTATAATTGCATTAAATAATGTTAAAGTTGCCCGCACAAAAGTTAAGACTGGAATGCATCTACTTTGGGACGAGGAATTTGTCCTGGAAGATGTGCCTCCGGACGTCATGTCGTTTTCATTGACTCTTTATAACAAGGGAAAACGAAGTAAAGATACCGAAGTAGCTGAGGTATCAGTGGAGCTCGCTAATTTACCAAATGGAGAGGAGATTGATGAGTGGTATCCACTGATTGGAGTCACCCCTATTGGTGAATGGGGAGCATTACGTTTGCGTATAAGATATCGTCACGATCTCGCTATGCCTCCAGAGGAGTACAGCCCCCTTCAGCAACTTCTACTCGATCCAGAGCTTCACGTTGTTCGTGCTCTGGCTGATGTTTGTCATTTGGATCGAGTACCACTGGCAAACAGTCTCCTGAGAATATTCAGACACGAGAGGAAGGAGGCTGATCTTTTACGCTCTCTCAATCAGGCTGAAGTGGACAAGGAGGACGAAACACCTACGTTATTTCGTGCTGCCAGTCTCACAACTACACTTATGGATCTTTACATGAAATCAGTTTGTACCTCATTCCTCAAAGCTGCTCTACGCGATACCATAGTTAAACTCATCGAGAGTAAACAGAGCTGTGAACTCAATCCAACGAAAATGGACTCGCCGGAGGACGCATGTAGCAATGCTGAATTTTTATTACAGGTTATTTGAATGATTTTAGTAGCTACAATTACCTGAAAAATTCACTTTTTTGTTTCAAACGGCTTCGAAATTCCATTATTTGACAAGAAAAAAAATCGAAAAATCTTTAAATTCTTATACAATTCTTACATTCTTTTAATGCCACAAATCCGAAAAAATGTAATCATCATTTTGATTCTAATTAGGTTTTGGATGAAGTGACTCTCAGCATTTTCACTAGTCCCGACGCATGCCCAAAGACTCTGCGATACATATGTGGATGCCTGCAAAGAGCCGTCGTATCGAAATGGCCACACGAACGTCTGGTTAGGACTCGCGTCGTTAGTGGTTTCATTTTTCTACGTTTGTTATGTCCAGCTATTCTAAATCCCAGATCCTTCAACTTAATCGCTGAACCACCACCACCGGCCGCCACCAGGTACCCCGACGTTTTCTCCGCATTTTTGATGTTTTTTGAGGCTTTCGTTATATTTTTTACCTCCATCAACAGGTCTCTAGTTATGGTAGCCAAATGTCTGCAGAACCTGGCAAATCTAGTTGAGTTTGGCGGAAAGGAGCCATACATGGAGGTTGTCAATCCATTTATATTGAAGAACAAGGAACGAATGGTCGTTTTTCTCGATCAATTATCGGTAAGTAATTTAATTAAGATAGTTCAATAGAAATCCACTAGAATTTTGGGGTGATTTTGAGTGTTCGCTTATTTATATTTCCATTCGAAATTGTCTTAAACGCTCTTGCACCCTTAATGCAACAATTATCTAATTATCAAAAATTTTATTGAAATTTTCTACTACTGACTTTTCAAATATTTCAATTTCATCCAGAATGTAATTGAAAAACCGGAGTCCGATGTCACTGATTTCCGTAGCAAGAGCCAGAGTGTCTCAGACACAGCCCGAGATTTAGCAACACTTCACCATATCTGTGTGTCTCATTTACGTGAGCTCCAAGTGCTTTCCAAGACTCAAGTACGTCATCCAATTAAAAGACAAAAATTTTACCCCCTAGCTGTCTCTAATGAAACATGTTTTTTTTTTCTTGCAGCCGACAATAAAACAACTCGTCACGGTCACTGAAATGTTGAGTAAACACAAGCAGAAATATATGGAGATGATACGGTAGTGCTGCGAAGTGTGATAAGGTCAGCAGAACATCATGCCAAAACGAGGAAAAATTTTTTTTATAATAAAAATCATGTTTAAAACAATGAGGAAAAAAATCATAGAGACAACATTTTAATATGTATCGCGCAGTAGTATTTAAACAATACATACGAATTCAATTAATTCAACGTAACAGACTGACGTGCCATATATTATTACTGTATACACACAAGCCTACTATTTCGTATGTGATTAGAGAATAGTTTATACATATTAAAATCTATACATAAATATATATTATATATATATTTAGCAAACAGTAACATGACAGTGATATAGCAACGTGCTGAATGGAATATTAGATGTACGATGATTTTATATTTACTTAGGTGCTCAGAAATAAAATAATAATCAAAAGTGTTTCTTTTAATTTCAGAAAAATGATTATTCATAATATTTTTCTTGACATTGACAAAAAATTGGCAGGATCTATTTATTCAGAGTCCCATCTTGGGAATTGACATTTATATAAAACAACCCTAGCTAGCAAGGGAGGAGAGGGGGGGGGGGATGGGTCAGAGACTATTTTAGTCCATATTACAGTCCTATCTTTACAGGATCGTTGGAAAGTCCTCAACTACTCGATCGTCGAATTTCCAAAAGGGCACGACAAAGCGAGCCACTGTGTTTAAAATTAGCAATTTATGCATTCTTCATTCACCTTAAACTCGTACAGTGCAGCGATGAAATGGTTGAATTAATGATGTAGGATTAGAAAATACACTTCCATTTATATAAACGTTCTTTTATTGATTCAATTGAATTATGTTACGACTATCTATATATTTGCCTCGTTGCAGAATTCACAGTATAACGCCATTGCATGGCATAATTGAAGATTGAAAGGGTTTGTTATCGACTCCAACGTGCAAATCATATTTCATATTTTCTGACGAAATTATCTTAATATAATTGTAACTTGACATTTTTAGTTATCCACTCATCCACATGAAAAACTAGTGAACATTACTTCTGTCACCGGATTCTGTCTCCGGATATTGAAGTCTATAGGTTTATAGCATTCAAAAAGTCGTGAGATATTACAATTAAAAATGTACAAACTATAAATTCGACTCAAAAGTTACGTGGCAATCTTTGTAGGCATGAACCCCAATTTCGTCGCGTTATCACCCAAAAGAAATAACGCACATTGGTTTTTGAAGTGAACAATTGATTGGAACAAATCCTCTAAATACAACAATTTGAGAAAGAAAACTCTGAAAGTGATTTAAAACAGTCCAGGTCCTATGCGTCTTATATTTACAATAAAATAGTAGCAATATTTATTCCTATATATTGCAAAACATTACGTCATATTTTAATTGATTATCTTGGCCATCGAAATCAAATAAAAAGTACAAAGAAGTCAAAGGAGGAAAAATATCAACAATACCAATTATTATTCTCCCCTGTCTTTTTGTTTGGCAACCTATAATCGTCTGGCACATGAATTGGTTCATTCTGTGGCAGAAAAGCATAATCGAAAAAAAGAACTTAAAATATCATGCAGTTTAACATAAATCACTCGGTAACCATAACGTGATTAACGAGGGAGAGAAAATTTGCGCGATTAAAAGTGTGGTTATCGGTTGAAAACAAATATTCACTCATTGTGAACGCTATTAAATCTTGAGTAATGTCGATTCGGTGTGTTGTTTCATTTTAGAGCATAACTATCAGAAATATAACTTTAATTATCTCTTGTATTATGTAGTACCAGATACTGATTGAAGTTGGCAATTTTAGGGGAGACTACCGTAATTTGTAGATGCCACAACACTTTGTATTTTGATATTTCACATGTTGCAGGATGTGAAAAGTAGCAGGGAAAAAATGTAAAGTCAAAAGACGGTTCGCATTATGAGATTATTGAATTTTTTCAGTAAAATTCATTTCAAAATTGTTGAAATAATATTTGGAGCAATAATTACGAGATGCTGTTATGATCGTTCTCAAAGTATTTTGAATAACTAGAATTATTGCTTACTTTATTTAGAGATCAAATATATAAAAACCGTCTCAAAACGATTTTCCTCTACATCTTCGCAAAAACTTTAGACGACAAAAAAGTCTTAGTATCTCAAAAATTAATTACACTTTATGTCAATAAAGTTCGTTCTTTCTGTACGTTTCCTTACTTTCTATCCTTCAAAAATGTTCAATTAACAGTTCAATGATTGGAAAAAAACTTTCAGTAGTCTCACCCCAATCAATTATTTTGCTTCGATAGAAAAAATTGTGCTTAGTTTCGTTTAAATCCTTACAGATGTTGAAGGATTGGAGGCGAGCTACGAAAAAACTGTGCATATTTTTCAATTCCCTAAACGAGTGTCCCACTACTTTCTGGTTCTTCTTCTTAAAATTTGCACAATTTTATTCTTAGTTCTCTGTAATCCACGTCAACTGACAAACAAATTATAATGATGCTTACAAGAGGCAGCATCTGGGTCTCCTGCGACCTGAATTACCAGCTCTTTGACGTTTTCTCTTTTCTTTACCACGGTGCTCCTTGTCCTTTCGTATTTCTCGTACCTGGAATATTTTTAAAATGATTATTAACCGCCAGTTGCCGTTACTGTCGTTAAATTGAGAGGAAAAAAATGAGAGCTGAAGAAGAAATGAAGATAAGAGTTTTCGTTCTCAGTAGACAATATTATTACCTTGTCAATTCTCGAGCCTTAAGTTTTGGTATATAATTATAGATGTACTTCTCAAACAAATTTTTCTCTCAGTTTATGGGACAATTGGTTGATGGGCTTATAGTGGAATTACTCACCAGTGTATAAAAAGCATCATCCACACCCATTCGTGTCTTAGCTGATGTTTCAACGAACGGTACACCATACTGACGCGCAACTTCTCTCGCCTGTGACATGTTTACAGCCCACGATTGTTGCAGATCACATTTATTACCGACTAATACCATGGGTACCTCTTCAGCATCTTTCACTCGTTTAATTTGTTCTCTATAGGTTCCTATATCCTAAGAATCACCCAAAAAGTATTTATCATTAGTTTAGTAGTGGGTATCAAATTGACAATTCAAATGAATCACGTTACAATATTTTATATGCAAAAATGAAATTGAAACGCATAAATATATAAATAAATACAATTAAATAAAAATACAGTTAAAAAAATTATTGCCACAAAATGGCGATAGTTAGGTTTTTGTTTAGCCCTAAGGAGAATTATCTCAGAGCAACAATAAAGAGTTGATTGGTCAAAGAAAATAAATAAATGATAAACAACTCACTTCGAAACTCTTTGCCGAATTGACAGCAAAAACTAACAAAAATCCCTCTCCAGTCCTCATATACTGATCCCTCATTGCACTGTACTCCTCTTGACCAGCGGTATCCAAGATATCCAGAAGACAAGTTTCCCCATCAATAACAACCTGTAAAGATAAGCCAAGCAAAACTATCAGTCTCCCCAACTCCTCGCCAATTGATACGCCAATAAAACACCAAACCCTCTCCACCGTATTCCTAATCAAACCGATCTGTGGCCGAATGAGTCACGGCATTCCTCCACTTGATGAGCCTTAATAGTCACTTTTTTCTCCAACAAGTGACAGAGAACTGTGACACAATACAATCAGAATAGAATTGACTAAACCCCCTGTAGAAATTAAATCGTCAGATTCTATCAAATTTTGGTTAAAAAATGGTCAAAATCGGGCAATTTTTTTTCGTATAAAAGTTATGGATGATTGATGAAAATTTGGACATTGTACGAATTGAAGAATTTTCACAGTATTCGCCATAATTTATGATAATATGTCCCCTTTTTAATTGAATATTCCACTAGAAATGGCGAAAAATTCTTAGAAACTGCAAATAAAACCCAAAAAAACTTGTTCGGAAACATTTTTGAAAAATCGGCCATATAATGTGAAATTTCACTATTTTCAATAAAAAAAAATAATCCTCTCATTTCTTCGAATCGGTCGATGGCACTTCCCCGCAAAAAATTCCAACAAAGTCCCGATTACCTGTTTCCTATAGGAGTCCTCAATCGTGGGATCATACTCATCGACAAAATGATTCTGAATAAGTTGAATAGTAAGCGCTGATTTGCCGACACCACCAGCTCCAACAACCACAAGTTTATACTCCGTCATGATGTGTCTATTAATTTCCCGAGCCGCAAGGAAAAATCCTCCAGTGAATCCTCTCGCGTAACACTTCACAAAGCCCTCATCACCGATACCCCTAGAACCATTGGCGATTAAAAATACAGTAGATTCCTCATCATAATCAATCAATTATCTCCTAAAATTATGTAAAGACTCAGCTGTGGCCAGCAATGGGCGTATGCTGTATACTCCACTCGCCAAAAAAAGCACCGACACTTACGGTTACACCAGTGCCAGCATTTCACACATGCACTTCCAGTTCCTCTCAATAAATGTCCGAAGATTGGCGAAATACCGAAAGCCAAAACATTTGTTCTCAGACGTCAGTTTATCCCAGAGATCTTTCTCAAATAAATAACTACAAGTTTCTTATAAAAAAAGAGATGTAATCGAACTTTCTCACATTCACTTGTACTCGCTATTCAATCACAAATAACCTACTCATATTAGCCCATATAAAATCATTAATAAACACACAAATCCTCACCAAACACCCTTCCCCTGCGGACATGTAATAATTGCAACCCTTGACGTCCAATTACCCAATGAAAATGCACGGTTTAACAAATAAAACTTCTCTACAATGGGAGGGCTAGTGGTTGGAGCCACACAAGAGTGCAGTCACAAAAACTGTCCAGTTGTGCTCCAAAAGAAGAAAATAGGATTTTGAAGATGGAAGCAGTAGATGCAGAGTGCATCTCACAGAGGTCGCTCTCCAAAAATCCCCTCATTACCGACGTTACGAGCCCAGAAATGAGGGCAAAAAACGTTGTGTTTGACAGAATCGATATTTGTACACAAAACCCTGTAAAATGTGTCCGAAACGTCAGTTAAAAGTTCCTAAAAATGTGATAAAATAACTCCAATCATCGATTGATTAATATTGATGTTGACAGTGATGATAAGGTTATTACCATCAGCATTTTGTTCATTTTCATCCAACGATACCGGATCCAGCAATCATCATGACCCTCTACTTCGATATTCGTGTACAGAATCCGGAGACAGCCTCGATAAACACGTTGGCAACGTGGCACAACAATTACCCATTGCTTGCTGTTGCTGCATACTCTCAGGATCGAGGAGGATTCGTAACGATCTATGATGATCAAGGCGAGCCCATACCTGATGTGGAGTCCTCGGGGCACTCTGTGGCCCAAGTGACGTCGCTTTCCTGGCATCCGGAAAAACGATGGCTCGTTGCTGGCTGGGAGAGTGGAGAGATTAGGATTTGGCCAGGGGACACGGTCTCTGGGGAATTCAATCTCACAGTGACTCCCCACAAGGATCCAATAAGTCTCCTGGAATGGTCACAGCACGGAGGGAGGCTAGTTTCTGCTGACACGAGGGGCTCAATCGTTGGCTGGAAGATCGACACTAGAGGACAATTGTTGATTGTCTTTCATCACGAGCTGAATGAGACATTCACTCAGATTGCCTTTAAAATCTGCCAACCAAAGTCTGGAGTTGACCTCAGTGACTTGGCCAAGGCTGCCGTAGCTGGTGACGAGAGAGCCCTCGACCTCTTCAGCACGTGGAGGCCTAGAACTGCAGCTCCAAGTGCTGTTCACCTGCAGAAGGACAATCTAACATTCTACATTGGCTCCTCCAATGGGACCATTTACTACGTCGATGCTCAGGGACAATGCATGGAAGTGTTGAACACTGGAGGACTGAGTTTGCACTGTCTTCTGCATCACCCCACCAGAGATTCGGTTGTCATCATGACTGAGGGCCTTACAATTGGCCACTTTCAGAGTGAATCCATCACTGGACGACTCACGGAATTGTCCAGGGTAAAACTCAGTGGCAAAAGTGACTTCTCGAAGGCTGGACCAGCTCTCTGCTGGGTTGGAGTGAACACTTTAGCAGTCTTAACTGGTGAATTGAGTGTCAGGTGCTGGGATTTATTCACTGGTGATACTTACGTGCTCGCCCCGAGTGAATCCACCACTGGAAATCTGGCGACACCTCAGGAGATCTATACAAGTCTCTCCTTCTGCAAGAGTAATGAGACTCTCGCTGCTGGAACTAATCTGGGGACCATTTACCTCTGGCGGAAGAAGAACGCCTCGATCACTGATGAGTACGGCTGGCCAACAGTTCCCAAATCCTGTTCAGTTCATGGGACTGTCAAACAACTCACCTGGGGTGGTAATCTTCTGAGGAATCCACTGCTCGCCGTTAACTGCATCACCAACGTCTTCATCCTTCACCAGCAGCCCATGTGTGCTGTTTACAACGAAGGAACCTGTGCCAGTCAAGTGGCACCCATGCAAATTCTTATAGAAACTGAGAACCGAAACACCATCCTCAAAACTGATCTCCAGGTGCAGGTACTCGCCGTGAGCAGAGACTTTGTGGCTGCCTCCTCCTGTCGACAAGTCGCGGTTTACAGAATCAACAGAGATGCTAATTTGAATACAACAGTTGTCGGTTCATTCAGTTGTGACAACGAGAAAATCCTCATTTATGAGAATACTCTAATAATCTTAACACCAGTTGTTATTCAGCTCAGATCAATTGACGGTTCCCTCCTTCAGAGCCTGCCGACTCTCCCTGAGGAGGGTGAACCTATTACGATGGAGATCACGGGACAATACCTGACAGTCGCCTCGCTCAACGGAATCCTCAAGATCTGGGACATCTCGAAGAGAGAGGCCAAACTACACACCCGAGCAATGACTGCATACGAAGCCATCAACGACTTCGCCGAAATCATCGAGGCTCATTGCAACTCTGACTGTCGATGTGTCTCCATCACTGTTGCCATGTCCAATCTCCTTCCCAGCTCAATCCTCTACATCTGGGACATTGAGGGTGATCAGATCCATGAGTTTGATTTCTCCAAATTGAATGAGAGCACTCAGACTGATGGGAATGGTGGGAAATCCCGGGGAAGATTGCCGACCGCCCACTGCTGGGACACCAGTGACCCCAGAGTATTGATCTGTCGCGCGCAGAGAGTGGAAACCAAAGAGTCTAAGAACCCAGGCAAGCAGAATTACTCCAGTAACGATGATACATCGGTTATTCTGGTGTCTATGTTTGCAACACCAGATCATGGGGTGGCGGTACAGGATATTCGGCCTGTGAAGGATGCTAGTACTCGTTTGTTGGGGGTTCACTCGCCGGATATAATTGTCTTGAGTCCGGAGATGGCGGCAGGTGAGGGGAGCAAAGTAACGAGATTATTGATGAGGGAATTTGAGGAGTTGGGGCCGTACGACGAGCTGACGAAGAGAGCTATTATGGATTTTAGCTTTCATATTAGTATGGCGAACATGGATGAGGCGTTCAAATCTATAAAATCGATCAAGAATGAGACGGTCTGGAAGAGTCTGGCGAAGATGTGTGTTAAGACGAAGCAACTGGACATGGCCATACTTTGCCTAGGGCACATGAAGCATGTGAGGGGGGCTAGGGCTATCAGAGAAGCCATGCGTAATCCTGGCTTAAATCTGGAAGTCAAGGTGGGCATTCTGGCGGTGGAGCTGGGACTTTACACAGACGCTGAGAGACTCTTTCGGGAGGGACAACGGCTGGATTTTCTAGGGAGCCTTCTGGAGGCTTCTAACAAGTATCCAGAAGCCATTCTTCTCGCTAGCGAGGAGAATAAAATTCGAGAGAAATTGAGTTATTATAATTATGGAAAAGCACTGGAGCAAGAGGGGAATGTGGATAAGGCGATTGAGATGTATACGAAGGCTGATTGTCATCGATTCGAAGTTGCCAGAATGCTTCTCAGCCGCCCTAGGGAGTTGCAGGAATATTTGTCTAGCTCTGATGATCTGTGAGTTTTCTCGGAATTTTTATTCATTTATTCGAATCGCAGAAATCTCGAGGGAATGGGGTTGGAGTGATTCATAGATTCTGGGGATTGGAGGACAAATACAGGGGTTTTGGGGGGATATCATGTTTTATGAGGTCTTAAATGAGAATTTATCACTTACAGGGAGATAAAAAATTGGCATGCTCAGTACGTCGAGTCAACAGGTGATATGGAGAGTGCATTGCGTCTCTATGAGGCTGCTAAAGATACATTAGCGGTAACCCGACTACTCTGTTATCTCGGCCGTGAGGAGGAAGCCTGCGAACTTGTGATGAAGACAAATCATGCCGCCTCGGCTTACCATCTTGCTGCGCATTATGAGTCGTTGAATGTTTTATCACAGGCTGTGCATTTCTATACGACAGCGAAAGCGTATACCAATGCTATTCGCATTTGCAAAGTGAGTAGAATATTGTCGCTTTTATATATTGTTGGAATATTCGTTTAATTAAGCATGTTCTATTCGAAATTGCATATTGTGGAAAAAATTCTTTTTTAATTTTCCAATGAAAGCCTTGCATTTGTGGCAGGAAACGTGATCAAATATTTGTTTATGTGTTCCGAAAAGCAATGAAGATATTACCGTTTTTCCGATTTTCATCAAATATTCTATTTTTCTAGTTTACCATTCTGAATCGTTCTGATACAAATATAGCTGAAGGCAAATTTGAATGAATGCAATGTCTCCAACCGGAAGTCAAAAACGTTTTATTCAACTTTGTCAAAGCTATTGCAATTATTTTTTTTAACGATTTGTATCTCTAATTGCGCGCAGTAAAAAAAAAAACATGTTTTTTCAACTAGTGGACAGTAATCTCTTTGATGTACATAAACATTTCGATCTGCTTACCCGATTTACTTATTCAGTGGTACACTATGCAATATACACTCAACTTATCAATTATTTGCTTGATTGCTAGAAATTATTTTCCCAGCCATCGCATTTATATTTATTGTATAATCCGAGAATAAATCCCATTTGAAATTGTCTATGAGCAATTCCACGTGAAATGGGAAATGAAAAAAAAACCTCATGTTTCCAATTGGCTTCGCGATTTTTTGCAGAACAGTACTATATGAGATTAGGCTCTCATAATATTTTGAGAGCGATGAGTTTTGTTTTTCAGCGACTTATGAATTTCCAAAAATTATCTCCTTGTGAACTTCAATTTCAATTCAATTAGTTCAACTTTAAAAAAAAAATGGCAAGTTTAAAACGTGAGGCTTTTTGAAAATTCATTAGCACCTGAAAAAAAAAATGTAATCCCTCTAAAAAAATTATGAGAGCCTGGTCTCATATACTATTTCGCAGAAAAAATCGGAAAGACAATCGGAAACGTGAGGTTTTTTTTTCATTTCACATTTGCCGTGGAATACCTCCTGTAGGAAGGGAATTATTGTTTCAATTTTGACAAAACTAAATAGATATATTTTATTTTCAGTGTAATAAATTTAAGTGCAATGCACATTTTCTCAATATTTCCGCTTTGGAAAATGGAAAACCCAATTAAAATTTACCGCTGCCAGATGTGAATGACATTCACCTATTGACATAATTCTCATCTAGATTGAAAAATTATTCATTTATTTATTGAAAAAATCAAAACTAGTAAAGATATTTGCATAAAACAATATTCCATGAGAACATTTTTTCGCTTTTGAAAATCAAAAAAGCTATGAGCTTTGTAATGCACCGGGAATAAATTAATTAGTGAATAATTTTCGGCCCAGTACACGAAAAATAGACCAGTCCACATAAAGCTACTCGTCCACCCACTGTGAGTTCGAGGATAAAAGCCACTCCAATAATTCATTAATATTCTCGTTTCGTAAAAAGCCAACAAGATAATGAAATTTTCCATTTCCACCAAACATTTTATTTCTACTTGCTTTTTATATTGGAGTATATTTGTTTGCAATGGATTAATAACTACTCCCTTTCAATATTACAGGAACACAATATGACAGAGGAACTATGGCCGCTAGCAATGCTAGCCCCTCGACAGACTCAAATTGACGTGGCCAAATATTTTGAGGAGAATGACCAACCAGATAAAGCCATATTACTCTATCACAAAGCCAGCCTTCTGCCAAAAGCTCTTGATCTGGCATTCAATACCCAACAATACAACGCCCTCCAGTCAATCACAATGGACATCAACGCCGAGTCCGATCCCGGTCTTGTAAAAAAATGCGCTGGTTTTTTCTGTCAAAACCATCAAGTTGATAAAGCTGTGGATCTCCTGGCCACGGGTAAAAAATACACCGAGGCATTGGATCTAATCGAGGAGCACAACATCAATATGACCGAGGAATTGGCTGAAAAAATGACGATAATGAAAGTCGAGAATGATCCAGAACGCGAAGCTATGAGGATATCAACCCTTGAAAGAATTGGCGAAATAGCATTCGACCAGGGCAATTATCATCTCGCCACGAAGAAATTCACTCAAGCAGGAAATAAACTGCGAGCTATGAAAGCACTCCTCAAATCTGGTGACACTGAGAAAATATGTTTTTTCGCTCAGGTGTCACGTCACAGGGACATATACATAATGGCTGGTAATTATCTCCAGTCACTTGACTGGCAGAATCAGCCTGACATTCTAAAAAACATAATAAATTTTTACTCAAAGGGTAAAGCCATGGATCTACTGGCTAATTTCTACGTGGCATGTGCTCAAGTGGAGATTGATGAATTTCAAAATTATGAAAAAGCACTGGATGCACTCAACCAAGCGGCAAGATGTCTCGCTAAAGTGACATCACCGAGGGATTCTGAGGCACACAAACGAGCTGTTGACATAGTAAATACACGTATGAGTATAATAAAACGTTACCTGGATGTGAAGAGATCATTTGACAGAGGTGAAACTGAATCTGGTATGGCTCAGGTACGCCAACTACTGGACACATTTGGCGATAGTTTGGAGCAGTCTGTTAGACGTGGAGATTTGTTTGCTACTATAACACAGCACTATGCAGACAGTGGTAATACCGAGAAAGCTCGTAGTACCATTGAAGAGTTGAAACGACTGGTACCAGGAATTAATTTGAGTTATTACTACAATGTCAACTTGCTCGAGGCACTTGGGTACAGAATGAGTGTTCAACGAAGGGAAAGTTTGGATAAAGATGATGGGATTGAGGAACTTTTGGGAGAGTAATTATGTGCACCAGTGAGCATTAGACAGTGCTTTATCACTTTACACCAATTCCGTCCACTTTTGTGATTGTTTTTACATTTCTCATCGAGAAGGGATTATTTTTAAAGGATCAGTTGACTTAGAGTTTCCGGTGTTACGATTCACTCTTGTAATTGAGATAAGCCACAAATATATGAAAAAATGTCAATCAATTTTTTTATTATTACAACTCATTTTTTTTTCTTTTCCAATCATTATCTTACATCCTAAACACACTTCAGGTATGTCAACGTGCACCCGCTCTTTAACGAAGTACATGTTCTAATCAAGATGACAGTACGTAAACAGGATAATAAATAAACTAATGTCTAACGCTATCATCATTCATCAAACGAGAAATTATCATACGGTTAAAAAAAAGACATGAATAACGTTGAAACATTTTGCTCGTGTTCTGTAGAGAAAAGAAACACAACAAATCTTCGCAGTTTTACGCCTCCTCTGCTCGCTCACAACTTACCCTCTTATTAAAATTATTCAGACAACTCGAGGCATTTACTCATGAGAAGATATGAAGGAGTGTTTTGTCTCTTTACCAAGAAAAAAAAATTAAATGGACCCCCACCAGCTCGTCCACCTCCACACATACACAGACATTCTTTTCACACAACTACTGAAGATTAATTAATGATTCATGGAGTTTGCTTCTTGCACGGTGAAGCGGCCTCTGGCTCGACCTCATCATTCTTACGTTTTTTCCTGACAAGATGTGAAATATCACTGGCTGGTTTTGATACCTGATTTGGAGCTGGAGTACCACTGGACGATGCGCCATCTGAACTTGGTCCAGCCCCATTTGTGCATCCTCCCGAAACTTTACTCTTTATACCTTCAATAACAAGTCTGCACGCTTCCTGCTTAAAGTCCTTCATATCAGCAATTTTCTCCTGTATTTCGGGCAAAAGTTCCCTCAACTCACCGATCTCCCCCTCAATCGTATAGAATGGATCATCACTCTTAGGCGGTTCTTTTGTATTCTCCAGCTCTTTTATCCTTGCCTCGAGTAAGTTTGTTGCCTCATTGAATTGCTCGATACTGGCGTCAAAATCATTACCAAGTGAATGAGCCAAACCCAGTTGATAATGCAACTCAGCTATGGCTCTCGGCTCATAAGGTTCAACATTCTGCAGAATTTTCAATGCCTTTTCAAGATCAGATACAGCCACTTGCTGGTTACCGCTCTCCATGGCAACTTCACCAAGCAGTCTGTGTGCCTCAGCGAGTTGTTTGTAACCCGACTCGCCACGTTTGAAGAAAACAATTTTAGCCAGTTCGAGTACTTCCCAAGCCACCTGCAGATCAATTCCACGCCCTGGATCCTCATCGTCTCCCTCTTTGTTGACATCCTCACCCTCCCCCTCACCGTCGCCATTCACAGCATTACCATTTTTCTCGACACTATCGCCATTCTCCATTGGCGCACCTTTGCTAGTACCCGGTAGACTCTCATCCCCAGCCATGTCACTTTTTTCATCCTTTTCATCCTGAACTTTTCCCCCGTCAATGTTATTGTCACCAGTTTTACCGCTCTCCTCCTCGGCTTTATTTCCAGACTTATTTTCATCCTCTTTAGACGCAGAACAGGTATCCTCACTTTTATCAGTTACCTCTTTATCCTGTCCATCTTCCTCCTTCTCATCGACACTACTCAGTTTCTCATCATCCACTTCATCATCCTCATCATCCTCCTCATCCTCGTCTCCACCAGGCACACCACCACCCAACACACCGGTCTCCTCTCTGGCTAATCCAAGCAATGCACGTCCATAAAGTAGGTACGGCTCACCGAGTTCATCACCGCAATCTCCGTGTTTCTGGGACAGCAATTCAAGACCCTCGGCAAAGGCAGTTACCGCTGCTGTGTAATCACGTACTAGTAGATGACGTTTACCCTGTGATATTGCTGCTGCTGGATCAGTGAATGGGGCTTGCTCTGCTACATCTGCCATCTGTGAAATTGGGTTTTAAAAGAACAATTTGATTATAAACATCAACAAATTGACAAGAGATTTGATTAAGGTAAGCGAAGGCTAAAAAAAGCGCAGTAGACGAAATAACATTGAAAACTTAGCGATGCTATCCCCAGTTTCTTCCCAAATAGAAAAAAAAATGAATGGTAGTCGTAGTAAAAGTAGTTCTACTAAATTGCTCGAGAGGGAAAAATAAATGAGACAATATGAAAAGCGTGCTGGGAATTCCCTACAAGTAACGTTTGTATACGTGCTCCTACAATTTCTAAATCTCTCCCTCCTCCACCTTCAGAATATCTCATTGGCAGAAGACCGCCGCGCAACAATCAGAAGTATCATGAATTATTCAAACGCCTCTAAAGCCACCAAGGGAGGCTTTTTATTCCTCTTCCCAGCCCGATATGTTTTTCTTATACTCCTCAACTTTATTTACTCCAGTTTCTAGCGTCCCTTAGTTTTTTTTTCCCGTCAAGTCTGTTGTCACAGAAGAGCACTTGATGCGGAAGGGATGCCCTGCAGCGTCCGTGTGTTACCGGACTCGTCTCGATCTCTCCCCGAGGGGAACAGACAAAAATAAATATGATTTTCACGTAAAACATCCCTGTGTGTGTCACTGCGCGGTATTACCACGGTCGATTCCACAAATGCGACGGCAACAACGCGCAGAGAGAAGGGGTACGAAGAGTCCAGAGTCAGGCGCGTAGTAAAAGCCAGCTGGTGGGAGTAGCGAGGGATGAGGGAGAGGTGGTGGTAGGGAGGGATTTGTGCCAACCCTTGGCGCGAGGAAGATTTTCGGTGGTGGTTTCAGTTCCGAGAGATATTGTGAGGACACGAGTGTGATTGGAGACTGTTCAGTGGGCGCCTGGGCACCACCGGGGATGGAGCCGTCTCGTGTACCCAGGGGTCCGGCGCCGCGCCTCGTTTTTCTATTCGCCACGCTTGCACTGTCATTTTCAGGTAAACAAGGTCATTAGTTTTGTTTTTTTTTTTTGCCAGGACACAGTTTCCGACAAAGCACATTTTGAACTTTCCAAGTTTTCATTTCTTGGGGACAGTTTTTTTTTCCGAGGAAATCCCTGGGAAAAGTTTTTCGTGCTCCAGTTTGCGTTTAGCCTTTATTTTTCTTTTCAGTTTCACATTTTCTTGATGGTTCAGTGAGATTCGATTGAATGCTTTTGATCACTGTGAAAGCATCGAACACAATACGGGGATGAAGAGAACTTGCCGGACACTCTGTTTCAATCAGCCTGATGCTGACACGTCAATTTGTTATCTTGAAATCTCAGTTCGATGTCCAAGTCTTTTTGCGTCTTTACCTCCACCCCAAGAGAATTTATCGTGATTAGTTATCGTGAAGCCTCAAACCTCCGGGACTCTTCCCACTATCTCTTGGTTTACCTTTTCGTGCCCGACCATTCATTGATTCGTGGAGAGAGTAATCTATAATTGATCCATGCATCTCTGTTTTAATAACAAAAACAGATAAAATCATAGGACTACATGGTTGAGCTGATTCGACACGCGATGCTCCCAGGAGATCCCCCCTCCCTTTCCACTCACGTAACTCACAGCTCTTTTTCTCTTGACTTCTTCACGCGCAGGGGACGCGACCCTATGACATCTCGTTGAATCTGTCACACTACATCCCCTTGTTCCAAGCATCTCACACATCTACACCTGTTCCATTACATGCAATCTACAAAATTCCCGCCACATTCTTCTGTGATTCGTTATGCATTCGCGGTGATATGATATTGGCTTCTCATTTGATTGCATTTTTTTCATTGCAGCCACTTGTCTGCTGTGCAGTGCAATAATGTCAGATCACTGGGAGGAAGTTGGCTGGGACAAGGAGGACTTGAACAAAGCCAATGTCAGTCCCACGTGGTATTTGGATGGTCAGGTGGCGATGCTGGAGCCGATGGTGGACCACACTAATCGCTACACAGGAAGGCCAATTTTCATCGTACCAATGCACGGTGGCATCTGGACAATGTGTGTTTCCCTAACTGGTGAGTTTCCTACAATCGAACAATGATTTTTCTAATTTTAATGAAAATTCTAAATAAGCAGAGGAATGCTGGGGAGTAATAAACCGAGAGTAATAAAAGAATTACATTCAGTGATCAGTGGAGTTGAAAAGATCCACCGGTTGGAGAACGCTGCAGTGTCTGGCATGAAACTGACATTTAATTTATATCATTTATTCCTTTTTCCCTTGCTCTATTCCACCTCCTCTCTTCTTCCCTTTCACCTTTTTGGAGTCGACTAAAAGGGTCTCGGGGTGGAGGCTACAGAGGGCTGAACCCTCCAATCTGGCACAATGCCAGTTGGTTGGCCAATTTTTAAAGGAGTCGTCTGGAAAAACGTTTGCAACTAGTGAACCGTGACGCAGAAAAGGCGAAAGCTCATTTTGTTGGGGCAATTTTTCCAAGGATCTCTTTCAATACACTCTCCGTCTTACTGTTGTTGTCCGTATGCAAGTCACCCTGTTGTTCAGTTGATGTGTTTTTCCTTACTCTCAGCTCCCACTCCCCTCTTCAACTAGTTCTCTATTTCTGCAATTTCGTGCGAGTATTTCCGAGTATGTATCACCTTGACTCCGCTGGTGATATCGACCCACCAAAAAGAGGGGGTCGTGAGGCATCTCCGATTGCCATCTAAATGGGAGAAAAGTATCTACTGAGAATATTGCGCAGCTCTGTTATTCATTTTACCATCGTCTCAGCCTTGAAAATCCTTCAAGTACTTTTCTCTCGATGTTTTATCTCCCTCCATTTAAAAAGGTTAAAATGTCTGAGGGTAAATGCCCCCGGAAACATCTCTCGAGACACTTCAAAAAGCTCTCTCTCCCTTCTGAATTTTCGCTTTATCACCAGGAACTAAATAACGGCATATCTGGTAAATGGCAATGGCAATCAGGCCCCATTAGCTGAAGAATAATTTCACGGTTTTAATGTTGGACTAATGAATTAGCCTTTCTCAATATTTTCTTCATTTTGTTAATTTTACACTGACAGAAGAACGTACTTTTGGCTTAAAAATTAATTCTTGGTTCAAGACTATTTTTTACTATGACATAATTCACGAGTTAATCTTCTTCCCTTGTCCCTTGAATATGCACATTGTCCAGGGAAAGGAAAACCTTATAACTTTCCTTCTCTGGATAATGAAAAATGCTTAAGACACAAAAGAAAAAGGTTGACTCGAGAATTATGTGACAGTACAAAATATTCTTGAACTAAGAATTAATTTTTCAGCCAAAAGTACGTTTTTCTCTCAATGTACGATCTGACGAGCAAGGAAATGCAAGTGTTGCATAAAAAATTTTATTCCATAGGGCCCGAAGTGGGGGTTAGAATCGCGGGATTCTCGGCGCCTGTGACATAAAATACTTTTCCCCTCCAACCACATAAAGTACCCTCATTAAATCCTTCAAACGAAAAGTTTGCGTTCACGAGCGCAGAGTTCACCTTTATCTCCGTCTAAAGTGATAGATGGAAAATTTGGACTGGACGAATCATTAGGTGAACCAAGTGCTTGTTAAGAATTAACTGTTTGCGGTGTATCTCATTCCACTTTTCGCCTACCTCCCCCGCCCCCATGGAAATTCTCCACTTCCTCTTCCGTTGAAATTCCACCTATTAATGCTCACCCTCAGCCCCATCTTCTACTACCCTCAACCAAACCTCGTTAGTGAACAAATCCCGGATTATTTATTTTCAGGCGCTAATTGCAAGGATCTGCACGTATACACTGGAAGCATCCATTCTTTTTGCAATGGCTTATTTTTTATCGAGTAAAATTTGTGAGCAAAAAGGTCTCCTGCCCTTTCTACTCCCCTCCTTGTTGATGCCTCAAGTAATTTATACGCCTCGCTTTGATGTCACATATTATACGATTTTATTCGTATGTGCATTTGAGTGTCGCTCACACGGAAAAAGTGAATATGGTTAGATGAAGGGGGGATGAAATACGAGGGCAAGGGAATGATGAGGCGAGCGTTGGGGGTTGGGAGTGGCTTTCCCTGATTGACCTCATGCCAAAGTGCAATAAATTATCGATCGTCCATGAAAGAAATGATGGGCACACAAGGTACTCATACCGAGGCAAGAAACTCGATGAAGATAAATCAACTTGTACACTATTTACTTTTTCAGTGCATTCTCGCTTTTTTTTTGTTTGTTGTTGGACCCATCTAGCTTCTGCGGCGTTGAGGAAAGAAACCAGAGAGGGAAAAACTCGGGGGGTAATTTTTTTTTCTTTTAATAATGTTTCCAGGTAAATTAAATCCATTTCTGTAATTATTTTTTTTACAAGCTACATTAAACGCTCAGGCGGTTTTATGAAGAAAAATATATTGCGGTGGATTTGGTGCGACAGCAGGAGGTCGGTAAAATAAAATATTAACCAGGGATTTAATCCGAATTTTTGTATTTTATGGAGGCGTAAAAGGGAATGGTTTTTTATTCTTGGTGAAAGGGACGAAACTACTGGTGGCATTCGGAGTGGAGAGTAGAGTTATTGCGTACGTGGAAGTTTTACCATTAAACTTGTCAAATAGATACAAATATTGTCCCTGTAATTGTTCAGTTCGTGAGTGTAAACGTCGAATGTAATTAACGCAAGTTTGACTGGCGATTAAACGGCGCATTGGGGTTCGATATTGCGATGAAAGTCTTGTGTGAACATGTGAAAATTATTTTGATGGGTTAATTCAATGGTTGGAGCCATAAGTACAGAATCACGCGATGGGTTATAGGCCCCTACGGTATCTAATCGGTGTAAATAGTTGGGGTTGAAAGGGACGTATTTGAATTTTACACCGACTCTCTGGTGGTGGTATATACGGCAAGCATTGGATTACGTCGAGTAACACCTGCTAGGATTTTCATGGATAACCACCGAGTGGAGTAAAACTGCTTCACACCACTTCTCCCTCAAAACCACCCTCTAACGTAAGTCTATAAAACCGTCTGTTCCACATACGTATCTCTCGCAATGGAATTAAATTACGCAAAAGGGATACGAGTAACATTTGGCAGTTGGCATTCAAATTTGTAAGGTATGGAAATATGAATTTTCAATAATTTTTTGTTGCGAAATAAGGATTTTTCGTATTACAAAATGATTAACATCTTTAGTAGCGTTTGGTAATGACTCGTAGGGAGTGATACGTTGAATTCGTTGTGAGAGGAAGAGAAGTGTTTAATTTACAATGTGTGGATAGTGGCTAGATTTTTTTCCCTTGACTCATACAACTTAAAAAACATATATTTGATGGACTGATCATTTAAAAAGAAAAAGAAATAATTATCAAATTAAAAATTGCAGTGCAAGATATATACATTTTTAAAATATGCCAATACATTTCTAAAACTATTACTTTAGATAAACTGCGGATTGTAAAACTAAAGAAGAATTCAATTTTCGTTCCACCATTTAGGATCGATTTTATCTTGCTCGCTAGTACTTCCTCATTGGCCAATTCATGAGCTTATTTTTACCCCCGATTTAGCCTTGAGGTCAAGGATTCCACCTTCAAAATATCAATGAGGATTCCACAAAAAAGCACAGTAAAAGCCTACCGGAACAACATTCTCACTTTTCAAACAATTGCCGTTGGTACATACACTCTTAGGTTCTTTAAAAAATTAAGCGATAATTTCATTCGGATTTTCCGTATTGCTTGTTAGTTCGACATTGCAAAAGTTACATTTTTCAATGCTTCTTGCGTGAATTCGTAAAATATACGCAGCGAGGATTCTCCCATTATGTAACCAACTACACTCAATGAAGAGCTCTAACCACTTACGGCTTACCAATTTTACTATTTTATTTTGCAGATGAGGACATTCGTCTCCTGAGTCAACTAGGTTTCCCCCAGGAGCGTTGCATAAATTATCTCACACCCGACGAGGCACACGAGGAGATTCGTGCCGCATGGCAGAGCAGTGAGTTCACAACAATTTACCTCTTATTTCTATCCCATTAAGTGCAACTTGTGTGTGCTTTTTTTGTCTACATTCAAACTTTTCCATCTTCACAATACGAAGCAATGAAATTTCCCTCATATGCAGACAAATAAACGATATATTCTTAACTTTTTTTTTTTTTTTTTGAAAACGGCTATTCCATTTATGGTGGGTTAACGGTTAGCTGGGGAGTGAAGGCGGTGGAGTAAAAAAGTGCTAAAGGTTTTCCGGTGCGACGGTCGTTGCTAAAAGCAATCGTACTGCCTTTTCTAAAAAGAGAGCGAGTGAGAGAGTGAGAGAAAGAGAGAGAGAGAGAGAGAGGTGTAAAAATAAAAGTTTCATGGAGAGAGATGCCTCTTTATCACTGACGCCTGGAGGCTCGTTTAGTCGAGATTCGAACTGTCCCTCGACCATTATCATTCACCATTTCAGACTGTTTCCGTAACGTTGAAAAAATTTTAAATGATTTTAAATACACTTTAGCATTTTATTACTTTTAATTCCTTCATTTGAACGGATTTTCCTCCCTTTTGTCGTTTAATTCTTCAGTAAGTAGATTTTTTCTTTTATTTTATCGATTGGAAAGTCGACTTTTTCCTCCGGCGGGTTAATCAAAATGAGGCCAATGCAGACTCCATTGTAAATCTGTATGGCTCTGTGCGAGGTTATTGTCCGCTTTTGTATATAACTTTATTCATATGCTGAAAAACAATTAACCTGGCCTTTTAATGAAAACTGCCCTGAGCGAGCTAGCAAGCACAGTAATTAACTTGTTTATCGAATAAACAGGGGAGAATGATTCTTTTATTTGCAGTCAGTCAATGGGTAATGACATTGTTAAGGGAAGAGGGAATGGAAGAACGATAGACCTCGGATAATTCATTGGTAAAGGGGATAAAAACCCTTAATGGAGGTAAAATACAAGGGGCGAAAGGGTTAAAGTGAAACCGTACTCAGCCAATCAGGCGTATTACCGCGAGCCGATCAATAACTCCAGAACCCACTAGGTTGATTTCAATTGTCTGTAGTGGATGATGCCAATCCGGTCCATTTGAATACGGGAAAAGAGAGGAATGAGCGAAAGGATTCCATTTATTTGCATGTTGTTTTTTTGTTTTCCCCTCTCTTTGCACAGGAATGCAAAATCTGAGTATTTCATGCTCCATGGTATGCCTCATCGTCCTCGGGAGTGCTGTACTCGTGGGATTTTTCGGCCTCTGCAGGCATCAGATATCAGCGGTTCTTGTGACGGGTGTCATGTATCTTCTAGCAGGTGAATAAAATTGCATTTTTTTTCTTCTTCGGAGGGGAGGGAATAATGGGGACAACCGTATTGCAACGGTTTCGAAGTCTCGACTACATTTGGAGAGGGAATTAGTTCGTTTTTGGGGTGCAGAGAATTAAATTGTGAAGTCTAGTGGAGCTGTGAAAAATTGATGGTGCTTTGGGCGGTGTCGGGAAAACAATGGTGACATTGAGTGGAGAAAAAAATTGTCAAAATATTATTTTTTGACCCCAAATAAAGTACTAAAAAATTTGTTTGTGCGAGGGATCTTGATTTTTGGTTCAGTTTTTAGTTGTCTAATGTCTAAAATAAATTTCAATGTAGGTAACAAAGACAGTTTTTAATGAGATTTACATTTTTTTGCGGACATTCATTTGTTGGTACTTTATACCTTTTCCAATGAAATGGATTGAGCATATAGGAAATTATGCTTGATGTGAATATTATTAATATTTGACATAAAATGAATGATAATTTTAAGGCAACGAAACATTTTTTTCCTAGTTGAGTCGCAACTAATTATCTTTATTGTGAACTTGCAAAGGCAATCAAGAATTCAATCAATTCCAAATTTACTCAGCGACAGGAAGATAAGCATTCTGCAAATTACTTGCCTTTTTGGAATGGCATAGGTATAAAAACTCATCAAAAACATCAAGCCTAAATCATTTTCCCATGCATAAATATTCGATTCCATTACATACTAAACGGGGAGCGATATCTCATGAGGATTGAAATAATTGCTGGCTCTCATCATATCATCAATAGTTGATGATGAATTGAATCCCTCTTTTGCTATGAGTGGACACGTTTTTTTCCTGGGAGTTGAATATTTAAAAATAATCCCTCAACAGATCACGGAATATTCACGTTATTGGGCCTATTCAACTGTCATATACCGATCATATAAATATTAATTCCTCTCGTAAGGATAATTTATAGCATGGAGTTGATTACGTATTGAGTGACGCGTTTGCACTGCTGACATGTTCATCGAAATCGCTATTAATTGAAATTCCTTTACTCTTCATGACGCTAAATATAGGTTTTGATAATGCCAATACATTAATCGAATGTCTTCCAATTAAATTTATCGATTCGCGGAAAAACATAATAATTAATTGTGATGAGTTGTGTTAGTAATAGAATGATGTAGAATCCACAAATAAACGAGAGCGAGAAACGAATCAATTGAATAGACCAGTTGGATAGAACTGTGAATGCATATAATTAATTTCCAATATTATTCAAACCATTTCATTATGACTGGGTTTCAATCAATCTTGCAGAAAATGTAAAATAAATTTCTTCTCCTTGGATGGTTATTAGGGTTTTTCAAGGACTTTGACGATTTTTTTCTTCGCTCTTTATCTTTGAAATGCTTTCCAACATTCGTAGTCTGGAACTTCCATTCAAGCAATATTTCCCTCGAGGTTATAAAAAATTTTGCAATAATTTTATTATATATGTTGCCTGGATTTGACTTTTATTCTATACTTCAAACGATACCAAATTTGTTTTTTATGTAAACAATTAGTGGAGACACTTGGAAAATTCTCAATCCCGAAGCTGACGATCTTTTTAATGAATCATCTATAAAAATTCAATTGTTCGTCATGAACATCACAGCAAATTGTACAAGAGAGTAACCTCCCCCGAAATATAACTCATTTTTTTTCAGCGACCTTTGCCCTATTCACCCTCACGATAATCCACTTTAAAAGGGCACAAGATCGTAATGCCAAGATTATTGAGGGCCCCGAGGATGGCGTCATTGGCGGTCCTGTACCCAGAAATCTGCTCACAGCTCGTCGCTTTACAACCTCGTGGAGTATGGATTTCGGTTGGGGTGGTGTGACACTCTGCGCCCTCGCCTCAGCCGCATGGATATTGCTCAGTAAAATCATGAGATTTAGTCCAATAGCGGCTATGATAGCGTAGCAGCGAGACGCCTTCGAGGTCTAATGGCAAAGGATGAAAGAGCAAAGAGGAGGTGGAGCGAAAAGGGCCAGAATCAATTGACATGCTCGGCGGAGTGAGAATGAAGGGAGATGAATTCAACCAAAAAAATTCCCAAAAAGAAGGAATTGTTTTCATTCTATTATTTTAAAGGGTAGATCCGCAGCAAAATCGGAGATGACTCGGTGCAGTGAGAAATTATTCGAAAAGTCGACGTGAAAACCTCGAGGGCAATTGAAATTAAAACTCTTTATTAACTCGAATGGGTGTTACGAGAGAAAGAAAAATCAGTTAGTCAGTTCCGTTTTTGTACAATTTTACACGATCGGCAGGGGGGAGGGGGAGGAGGTGGAACATTTGTTGATAGAAGTGCTGTGGTGGTAAAAGTTTTAACCGTCCGCTATGACAGAAGAATGCAAGTCCGATCGATCCGGCGTGACAAATAATTTCAACTGCTGCGCGCCACCCGCTTCTTGTCCGCTCATCTCTGTGGGAGGGCAATATACGTGCTTCGTTCTCTTCTCCAAGAGCTGGAGAAGGAGAGTAGATGAAGAGAGAGAACCAATTGGGATTGGTTTCAGTTGCATTCACTTCGGCAATCATTAATTACAAACTCTTTTCGATAAGACATTGTGTAAAAGTGTCGTTTTTTCCAGTTTTATGTGTATTCAACGAGTTCCCAAGAATATTCTAGCAGTCAATTATGGGTTCTTCGGTAATGTGAATGAATTTTATAATTTTATTTTATGAATTATTTGATGTCACAGCTCATCTGATAATCAAATCATTCCATGAATTATTTGATTATCAGATGAGCTGTGAATGTTGGTGAAATAATTTAGCAGTCTGGA
Organism: Psyttalia concolor; assembly: GCA_030522845.1. NCBI lineage: Eukaryota > Metazoa > Arthropoda > Insecta > Hymenoptera > Braconidae > Psyttalia > Psyttalia concolor. The sequence goes on along the minus strand of JAPYZM010000002.1, from coordinate 69,719 downwards.
AATATAATAGTTTCTTAATTATTCCAAATTGACAAAATTCAATTAATCAGTAATTCTCTTGATTTTATTCGATTGAAATTCCATTAGTTTTCTATGAGACTTTCGTAACGAAATTTACAATCTCGCGTCGAAGTAGAGGAGGGGATGTCGCGATAGATTTTAAATACAGTGAATTGTTTCATTTTGAAGTCAAACGTGAAATTTTTGGTATCATAATTGAGTAATTCCACGTCGAATGCGAAATGAAGAAAATCTCGTTTTCGATTGTCTTCGGGATTTTTTATGGCAAATAATATATAAGGCCATGCTTTCATACATTTTTTTGAGCCATTCGATTTTTTTCCAGCGACTTATGAATTTTACAAAATTAGAATTATAATTATTAATAATTATTATCGACTTCGTAATTATTAAGTCAATCATGAAGAACCATGACCAAGAACCAAGAATCATGAAGAAAGAATATTGATGTTTGTTTTCTTTAGAACAATTTTTTTTCGTTACGATTAAAATGGTGTATTTCGTAACACGTGAAAAAAAAATGGCTTTGGGCGAGTGGGAGGTTTATATCACGAGCCGAAGGCAACGATCAATCATCTGATTTCTGAATTATATCGCCGAATTTTTCTGGACACAAAGAAATTAAGTAATTCAATAGGGAACAATTGTACAATAATAATTGTTCTTTAGTGAAATTATGGGTAATTATGTCCTCAATTTACCCCTAAAATTTGAAAGACAGAATAACTTTTCGAATAATTGTACATTGAAAAAAAACATTGATTTTGCAATGGTGGCTTTAAAAATGAAATAAATTGAATTTAATTGCCCCCTTTTTGAACCTCTTTTGTTACCTCTAACTATGTGAAAAAAAAATTCAATTCCTAATGTTTAAATTGAATTATTTCGCTTTGTCTGAAAAGAAAAAAAATTAAGTAAAAAAAAAGGGTTACTTTTGAAAATCGATAAGTCGCTGAAGAAAATTTAATCGCTCTAAAAATTTTATTAGCGTTTATTAATTTCGCAATTGATGTGGGATTGGCCAATTATGGTATTCCAAGTAACTGAAATTTCCATATTCTCTTAATTTTTTGAACAACGTTATCTAAAATTCATGAATCCGATTATTTCTGTAAGAAAAGTCCGTGGGAAGTTTAGTGGATTTTAAAAATTGAAATGCCATTAGTTCTTTTCGGCTCTCAACCGAATAGTTTATAATGCCTTATGAGGAGAAATAGAGGTACAGAGAGTGAAAGAGATAAAGAGAACGAAATGAGATTGCTTGCAGCCGTGCAATCATTAATTAAATACCACCCCTTACCGGTACGATATTCAGTTTTTTTTTTCCACTTGTGTTCAGACTTTTAGAGATTTTTTGATCTTTTAATTGCACGCTTTTAGATAATGGGAATTAATTTTACAGCGAAATGTAAACGTTTGCGACTAAAATTCTGTGAGACGGATATTCACGGAGATGTTCGGGTTGATGGTGTAGTTTTGGAAGTGGTTAATTTCAATATAAATTTTGATATTTATTTGAATATGTGGAGCTCTATTTGTTTTGAATTGAGAATGAAGCCATTTTAATTCCGGTATGGTATTTCAACAGCAAAAATATTCGCTATTGATATCGATAAGAATACACAGAATGAATGAATGAATGAATCCATAAAAAAATGAATGTTTATTCATTTTTCCGTGTGACTGAATCATATGGATTCGTCTTTTTTTACCCGACTGCCTTTTTCAACTATTGTGAGGCATTGCTGTTTTATTTCAAATAATAATTAAGGTGAATTCGAGCCAGAGGTAAATAAATCAAGGAATTTTTGAATAAAACTGAGCTCGCCACGCCGGATTAAGCTTTTGCTAACAACAATACCTGCTAGTTTTTTGTGTAATGGAAATGTATGATTAAAATAAAGATAATTAATTGATGTACCATTACATGAAGGCAATAAAAGTAAAGACTTTTGAAACAATCAAGAATTATGTTATATTTATGTTTAAAAGTGAATAATTGACACTTGACTTTTTACTCGGTTATAAGTCATCGTAAAATTATCTCGTTTGATCGAGTATTTAATAAATGATTACTATTTTAAAAGGCAAAATTGTCTGTATTCTTCCAGTCTCCCTTAGAATGGAAAGACCAATAAACCCTTTGAGATTGATATATATCAATTTTTATTTCCCGGTTAAAGAATTTTAAGTCAAATAACCATAACGGAGTAGAATAGTTGTTTTCTTATTCTTGGAACTTATGCTTTTTATGCACAAAAATTAATGCTTCTGGAAACATTATAAAATTATCGCAAAAATTACAAATTTCCACACAATTAAAAAAATTATTTACGGTATATTCGAGGGATGGATTTATAGAAAAAAATTAGAGTTACAATTCCTCTAACATTATCCATGGAAAACTAGATGAGGTAAAGGCTATCGTTTGGGCTTCCTTTGTAAAATGCTAAGCGCTTTACGTTTTGTGCGTTTAGGAGGGTAAATAGTAAGGTTATGTTGGCCTCTTAACCGCAATTTAACGACACACACCAGCATGTTACAGTATCCAAACAAATGCTGTTGAATTTTCCGTGGCAATGGAATATGGAAATCCATCTTCATGTTTGTCAACAGAAATTTTGGGGTTTATCGATCGGAAACCATGCCATGTAGAGGATAAACAACTATGTCCCTGGTTGAAGATTACCGAAAAAAAAAAAATGCGAGGCAGACTCACCAGCCTCGAGGGAAGCTGAGCAAAGGAGACGAATACAAATGATTTTCGATATTGTAAAATATATCTAGAATGTATTTAGACGCTTTTCAGGGACAAACTGAGGCTTTTTTTTGGAAATATTCATGGAACAATAGATAGACGAGAGGTAGAGGATAAATAACGACGTACCTTCGACAGTTCCCTCCAAAAATCACACGCCTGTTATTTCTCCGTATTTTCTCTGAGTTCTGTGTGCTCTCTGTGGTCGTCAGGAGATGGATAATTTCACGATGATTTAGAGACTCGAGAATGTTGTCTGTATGATTGAAACTATGGTGTAACGATAAAATAACTCTACGAGTTTACTTTTTCCCCCAAACACAATGGCAAAATGAGCCGTTAATCGAGAAACTGTGTTACTCTCTACCGGCGCACGTTCCACACAGAAAAAGGCCCTGCACACATGCGAGATGGGAATCTGGGTGGGCGCATGCGCACGAGACACTCTGCCATATTGACTAAAACCGCGCGCTCTGGTTCCCACAGGTAATATGAGATACGTTCAAAATTTCCCATTTCCTTTAATTTTATTTGCTTCGGTAATTCTAATTGTTTTGGCTCTATTTGATAATTTTTTAGTTACCAAAAATTTTAATCATTTTTTCTCTCAGAGAAGCTCTGGGAAATGTAGTTCTATTTTATGAGGATATTGTTATGAAAACTAGATAATTGAAAATTACATCTGAATTGAAAATATCAAATATTCAGGTTCGCTTGCGCCCCTTAAAAATCAATTTTTCACATATTATGTTGAAAAAAATTATTTGATTGAGAAGTATTTCATCAGTGACATAATTACCCGGGTCAACAGGCATTTTCATCACACATCGAATAATTGTTTTTACCACAAGGCGTGGATGAGACACATTTTAACGGCATACCTAGAAAGTTTTTTTTTTCACACAGAGAGAGGAAGAAGTGTATTGATTGCAGTATTGAATTTCGTTTTCACAGTTTCCTAAATAAATTGTTGAGTGGTTATTTTTGCAGCAGAAAGAAAGCTAGTACCATTTCTTATGTCCACTTCCAGACGGAAAATAAAAATGTTCTAATGTTAAGATTCTTAAGTTCTTACCTCTCAAAGAGCAATAAATTACTTCTCAAGGGTTTTAAACTGAACAATAGCCGAGTAGGAAAGAAGACTTTATCTCTCCGAGAAACAAAACTATTTGAATATTTCAAGGGATGGGATATCTCAACACTTCTTCACCAAGTATTTATCCAATTTTTTCTTTCTCGTTTGTATAAATTAGATTCGTCAAACTTTTAACACGTCTTGCAGTATTCTTCGAGTTGAAAGTTACTTCATTTACCAATTCATGCAATACTCCTCGCCCAACGAGCCCATCGTTTTTCTCTTGATTTTGCATATTTCCAATTTCATCAACGCCTCTCACCCTCTTACGATGGATATATTCCACCCAGGCTTCTATAAAGCTTGCAAGGACGTCACACCAGTGAAAAAGTTGTTCCACTGAAAGGAGAAAGGATCAAAAAATGAACCGAGAAAAAGAACTTCTAGATCTCACTATCGATTGCCAGTTTGATTGAGTAGTTTTTGATGTACATGTTGCTTTTTTGCTTCCGTACCGAATAGAATGAGGGTTATAAAAGCGAAGGTTGTGGCGGGGATGAATACATAGGGTATCTGATTGTACGTCCATCTGAGGAGAGTAGGTGCCTCGTAAAAGAAAATTCCGGTCAGTGTATTGAGCATCCAGGGAAAGTAAAGAAATGGAAGTCCGCGCTTTTCGCCAATTGTCAACAAAATGGTTGATAAAACTGCGGTGACAAATCTTCCCATTGGCAGTTTAATTATAACGTCTGAAAATTACAGTTGTTTCTGAATTAGTACCAACTGGTTCAATAGAATTATTCATTTGTAAAAGGATTTATTGCAATTTAATTAACTAATATTTTCAGAGTGACCGAGGAGAACACTGTTCACTTTTGTCGAAATGTTAATAATCAATTGAACAGTTGAGAACCCGAATTCTTTTTCTCTCCGTAAATTAGAATCTTTTGGGTTTGCGATCCGATTTACGAACAATAAAAGAATAATTAAAAACTGCATCTTTTACTCCCGCAGATTATCCAATTTGATGGTAAAATATAGTGAATTCGGAAGTGTAACAACTCGAAAGGATATAAACTGCAAAAATAATTTATATGTAAGAAAAATCCTAATCCAATAAGAAAGTATTCTACAGAAAAACTAATTAAAGTCGCTGGTTCTGTATATTTCCTTCTATTCCCTTATATTTTCCAGCGCTTTTTTACTCAAACTATCGAAGAACTGTTTGTTTTCCTATTAAAAAAAAATGGAGTTAGTCGATGAACTCGATAAAACGTCGTTCCTTCCGTTAATAACTCATCATTCAACGTATAATACAGTTGCGAAGATATAATTACTGTACGAGCGCCGAAATATCGCACTGAACGCCGTCGACTTTGTCACAGAGTGCCCAAGCGGTGATCGTGCCCCAATTTCCAAGGTGATTGAACTCAGACAAGAAACCACAAGACACATAAATCGTAAGTACCATGTTCTCGTCTGTAAAATTACATCCAACTTTGAAAGGGGGCGGCGGGAGGGGGGGGGGGGGTTATAATCAATCAATATATCCTCTGCGGTCCTTCCCGCCACTTACCTCCTTCACACCATTCCCCCCGAAACAATTATTTCCCGATACCAAACTGCTCATTTCCTCATTCTTACACGTCGCCCCCGATGCCTTCATCCTTGCGGTTTGACAAATGAGACTTGAAATTTTTCAAATTTATATCAACACTCGTGACAGCTATGATCCCTCAAAAAAACTCGTGAAATAAAGGAAGATCGTGGTAACATATATAATCAGAGTTTTAGACTAATTTTTAATCCCAGTGGGGTATGAGTTATTTTCAATGGTATGAGTTTCTAATTTGTCGATGAAACAGACAAAAGACCTGTAGCCAATTGTGCACTGTAAAAATAGCTAAAAGTATGCCATCGAGCCTGATGTGTAATCCATCCAAGATGAGACGCATTATAAAAACTCCAATCTCAACGACAATAACGCACAGCTGCATAAGGAGCCAGGGTGTGTGGAGCATTGGATATCCCTGCCTTGCAAATATACAAAGGAAAAACCACTTTAATTAAATTTTTTTTCCCCACATCCACGGATAAAAAATAGTTTTTCGATAGGTACACCTTTACTTCTATCGAACAACTTATGATCTGAAAATTCTAAAGAGCAAAATGCGTCACATACAAGAAAATCCATCAAGAAATTTTATACTCGTCCAAAATATGAGGGTAATGAATTCATGGCAAAATAGAGAACTTAAAATTCCAAAAATATTTCGGGGATTTGATGGGAGGGAAATAATTGAATACATTAATCCAACTGCTTCAAAAAATTAAATTTTGACTATTGTTTTTTTTTTTCTACAAAGTTTAGCTCTTGAAATATTTCAAGACACGTGTTTTCCGATAAAAGTAAAGACATACTTCTCGGGAAACTTCCGTGTTCTCATTGCAGATACAATTATCGCATTAAAAAATTACCGTCATGGCGCCCAACATAATGAGTGTATAGTGCTCGATACCTAGTATCGAAGTCATAAGTTTGAGATCCCTTTCAATATTGGCTGGTACTTTTGATCAAAATTTCATTACTCAGTATAAGTTTGAAAATTAAATGAGTTTATTCATATTTAAAAGCTACTTACCAACGTCAGAACTGCCTCGTCTAGTGATAGACCTTCCAGGAAATTTATAATTTACGATGCGAACAATGTCGAAGGCTGTAATTACCTGGAAACCGGAAGAATCAAAATTTTCTGGTAATTTTGCAATGAATTTTATAATAAAATAATCATGGGGATTATTACGATGGACTAACGGTTCCTATGAGTCCTAGAAGGATGACACACATGTGGCTACCCATACTCCAGTGGTCGCATAATGTGCAAATAATTCGGCCAACTCGCTGGAAGAACAAGCGCTAATGAAAAAGTCGCACAGTGAGTTAAAAATTAAAAAGGGGAACCGAGAGAGATGAGTATGGATTCGATTTTAATAAGCCTCGTCATTTTGAAATTATCTTGATCCCTGATACATGGTCAAATCATTGAAAGTAATGGGAATACACGGTTAATCGATAGCTGTCTCCCTCGGGTCATAGTGGAACTTAGGGGATGGGGTCGTTCACAGAGGGAGGGAATTTAACCAGCCGACATATTCTGTCATACAACAATCAAACTACAGGAGGTTAATCAAGTTTTTGGTGGTTTTCAACTAGCTACCACACAGTGCAGCAGCTTTTTCTGACAACTTTTCATCGATTTTTAGTATTCCCTGAATTCTGCAACAACCCATTTGCCGTGGTTGACTTATATACTCAGAACTTTGTTATTTTTTCGTTATTTTTGGGTGAGCTTGCAACAGATTTTGGCGCTCGAGAGACCATTGTTGTAGTTTAGAACACGAGTTACGGGTGAAAAAAAGGAAGAAAAAAGCAAACTCCGTAATTTTCAGCGGCTGGGGACAGTCGATACAGATTGAAACAAGTTGTACAGAAACAACCCTACTGTTGTAGTGAAATATTCTGGTTTGAAATTTATATTCATATATTTTGCTTCATGTATTTTTTCTATTTTCAATTGTTTGTTGTTATTTTTCTCTTTTTTTGAAATTGAGGTTTTTTTTTGTCTACGCCGCGAGATCTCTTTTTCGATCAATTGTATTTTTGTTATTTGATAAAAGAATATGCAGCAAGTTCAATAGAAAGCCCAGTTAATCGATAAAATTTCCTGTAACGCACGAATGAGTCTACGGAAGGGAGACTTTTACTCGGGAAATTTTCCCCGAAGAAGAAACATTTCTAGAACTGAAGACAGAAATTCTACGCTTATTAAACGGCACTGGAAAGTTGACTTTTTGAAACATATTTTTATGTATAAAATTGTCAAAAACACATTTAAAAATTGAACTCCATTAAAATAGTATGCACGCAAGCAAAAATTTTATGCTTTTATGCTTTTTAAAATCTGTAATTAGTTTTTTTCTTTACGGTTCAACTCTGTGGAACTCATAGTTCAGACTTGGGCTCGTTTATACCTGTTTCAACTCGTTGCAAGCTTCAAACGTTTCGAAGTTTGAGTTTTTACATTTTTTTTTTAACCTACAACTTACATAAATTTTTACATTGTCTCGTTAATGATGTATCCCTTCTAAACTTTACGGCCGCCTTCTTTCAACTCACCGATTTTTTGTTTTTGTCGAACAGACCAACGAACCGGCAGATTTCACATTTTCTCGACACTCTCATTATTTTGACGTTATTTTGGGGAGTTTACTAATGTGGTGAAAAACATTTGGTTAATGTTGAATTTACTGAATTGAGCTGCAGATGGACGATGGAGGTACAACGTTTATCTCTTTTCTTATTATTTTCATCGTAAATTGAATTCTCTAGAAGATTGAAATAATCGTAAAGTCGATTAGATTGTGGGAAATGAGAGAGGTGATAAGAAAAAGTAAATTAAGTTATTAATACCTTTTATATTGTTAGAAAATATAAATACTAATGGACCACGTATTTTCGTCTGACCTCAACGCCCTCATCATCCACAATTGACCGCATTAACATTAACAAGAAAAACAATAATTGGGTTTAAATAATTTCGGAAGATAGTTGCAGGTTAAAAGCAGAAAATCCACTGAATAGTAATTCTCGTAGTACAAGACCGTTTAAAATTTCATATCAGAGTAGAAAATTCATGAAATGAGTGATCAAATCGATGAGACTGGCTGCAATGAAGGACGTGTTGGGAAAGTTAAAGCTGCAGAAGGCCAAAGAGCGCTGGTATGTAGAGATAAAAAATAAACGAGATAAAATTTTTCATACTCGACGGAATTTATTGAACTCCCGTAATACACATAATCATCAATATACATCGTTTATTAATTTTTTCTCAACTTTTTTTTCTCCCTCGCAAATAAAATAGCAGGCAACAGACTGCAGTAGCGAGCCGGAAAAAACAGGAGCGGGCAAAATCGTTGAGCATGAAAAAATCGGTGGAAATGCCAAAGCATGGTCCAATGAAATTTATCACACGATTCAGGCGATATTGTTGGCCTTTACAATTTTGGTGCTGAGTTACCATGGGCTACGGTATGGACCCATCAAATATAGTCTCTTGGAAAATGGTCAGAGTATTCATGGCTTGGTACCACCGCGAAAAGCAGTGGTTACTCTCAGTCTCGGTTACTCGTTCACGTACTCAGTGATTTCCGCTCTGGCTGCATCCATGCTTGTTTATTCTCTAGTATCGGTGAGTAAACTTCGTCAGGATGTTTACAAGTGTGACAGGATGGGACACAGGGAGCATGGACATTACACGGAGAGAAATTTTCGCTAAAAAAGTTGGGAAACTTACACTTCCCTTAACGATTACGGAATTATTTTAGAAAATTTAATTAATCAAAGGATGATTGCTCGAAACACGAGGAAATTCAGCATAAATAAATGAAATACTTTTTTACATTGCAAATTAAATTAAATATCAAATAAAATGAATTCTTTTTGTCCCTGGCCATATGGAAAAATGTTTTTCCCGCTAGAGTAGAACCATAATCGTAACCGGAAGGTATGAGATTTTGTGTGTTCACGGCGTGCGTAAAATCTGACTTCTCCCTCGGCCTCACGAAAAATATTTCATGTGAATTCTAGGTGAAGCCATACTGGAGTCTACCCACAATTGTTCTCTGCATAGCTGAAGTTGTGTGGGAGATTGGTGATGCCATTGTAGCTATCTGGCTCTTGTTCACACGTCTGAGATTCACTACTGCTTTCACATACACCGTTGGTGCTGCATTCGTTATTAGTAGGTTACTATATGTTATTCTGACGCTTTTAATATGATATATATTCGTTAACCAATTAAAAGTTTGCTTTTTAATCAGGCAATTTTAATTGCATCATACTGTTCCAACATATTGACTCTACCATTTAAATGGAATAGCAATGTAAAGTACGGGATTTGTTTTTTTGAAATTTTGCATTCTGCAGAGGAGGAAACTTGTACTTTGTACTCGGTGGAAGTTTTTTTTTTTACTGTAATTTCTGGCAAATTTGTACCATTTTCGACATGAACGAAATTTAACAATTTATTTGCGAGTTTGTTGGTTTCTGGGGGGTAGTGAATAGAAATTTTGTTAGAAATATTGGAGATGAACAGGTTACCCAGGAAAAAATATATAAAATTGTCGCGTATTTGCCAAACAATTTTATTGATTGATCTGTCCAATACGTACTATGGAATATTTCAGTACAAATAGCTAAAAACTAATTAATTCGCTGAAATATCCTTTTAAACTTGTAAGGAAAGGCAATTAATTTTATGCAATTTCCAATTGTTTTTGGTTCAAATTGGTTCCATTACCTGAATTGAAATCGTGATTGGGAAAATCAACTTGAAGACGTCATCTATTAGAATTCTGTCACATTATTAGTAATACTAATCATATTTTCAATATAACTTATTAACTTTCCGATAAGACCTTATTGTTTATGTGCGCCGATGCGTGTGCGTGTATATATGGACGCTTTTTTTTTGTTCACGTTCACGCGAGTACGCATAATGCGATTGGACTGATTTTGATCACGATCGACAGGGATTGACTTAGTCTAGATCTGATTACGTTAGGAGCTCACTCGCCTCACCCCCTCTTGATTTTTTTCGAAAATACCGGTAACTTTTCAATTCCTTTCATTCACGGTTCTGTGCGCATGCCAATGTGTGTGCCAATGTGTGTGTGATCGAAGCCAATGTCGTGATCGATAAATTTACACTTGGTTAAGACCTAATCACTATTAGAATAAATTTCCCTTACCCCCTTTGGGGTTTTTGTTGCTATCAGGAATTTATATTGTTTCGTCGAGGGCCCAAAATAGTATATTTTGTCACTGCTGCGTTCAGCCAGTGTCGAAAAGTGCCTCTTCGTTTACTAGTAAAGGATAAGTCGAAATTTGTAAACAAAAAGACGTTTCCATTATTAGTAAATGAAAAATTGCACAGTTCACCACTCCCTGAACGTAACATCACTAACAAAAAATATCGTTCGGATACACGTGCGACGGGGTGTTTCAACGCGTCGCACTTCAATCGAAATATACTATTTTGTACCCAGTCAGAAAAAGTGATTGTTTTTCCACGAGTTACGAACAAAATCGTTCATCTCAATGTGTGGAAAAGTATTTTTGGGACACAACGTGATGAAAAAGTATACTTCGTATCCGTAAAAATTCGAAAGGGCAAAAAACCACTAAAAATGAAATATGAGAGGCTATATCTATCGGGAATTTCCTCAGCTTTTCACATCCATTCGAATTTTGGAGCTACGCTTGATAGTTTTTGCGATATCGGCAGTTTTGTGACAAAAATTTCAAAAAAGGGCCCTCAAAGTCGCTAGTTTTTTTTGGGTTCATTTAGTTTTTTCATCATAATTCGAAAGCTAATCGACCTAGGGACTCGGGACCATTGCCGACGGATTCCAGAAACAATATTCTGGCTAGATCTCCAAGTTCTTACTTTAATCGTTCGTTCTTTATTATATTATAATTTGCATAACTTTTAATATACAATGAAAGTTCATGGTGTTATTAGTTCTCTCTGGTTTCGTATATATCACTTTCACTTCATGGAATTTATTAAATTCATTTTTGTTTCAGTGGGAGAACTTTGGTGCTGGCTTGGTGTTGTTCGCCTCTACGAGCTGAGAACTTTCGAGTAAAATGCATACCTATATCCGTTCATACTTAGTCATTAAAATAACATTTTTCAAATAAACTTGTGCGCCTGAATTGAGAGTGGAATAGCAAGTGTATCATGAGACGAGCTGAGGCTTTAAAGACAATTTCCAAGAATGTCCTTTCGTACTACAGACAGTACGAACATATTTTGCAAATATAATTATGCGTCTAAATTGGAAATAGAATATCAGTCTTTTCTTTAGATAGTAGAAACATTCACCTACTACTTGTGAACTCCCCCGGAAATATCACTGGGCATGTGAAATGATGAGAAATATCCCGAGATACATTGTTCAGAACTTCCACGCCGATGCATTTGTCTCGTCTAAAATATCCAGTAAAACCATTCACTCAATAATGCATATACACAGAATACGAAGGAGTTCAATAGTCACTTACCCAGTGCAGAAAGATTTATAGGCATCTACCACTTGTTTTTCCCCATTTCGAGATTCTGCAGCCAATTTTTTTAAAATTACCTCGAAGAAAGCGTGACAAGGAACAGGCGACACTTGGAGACTTCCATCCATAGTAATTGCTGCATTTTTCATCGGTCTGCACAATTCGTTTGATCTACAAATGTCATTCAAATGTCAAGTAAGCGCTCAGACATGCCCGGAATATCATACCATTTATTAATTTTCTATGGAAAAGGAATTACTTCAAGAATTTGTCGAAAAAATTATTAGAGCTTTTGAGATTGAAAATGCCTGATAGCAAATATGTTACAGGAAAATATCCGTTTGAAAATTTACAACTGTTCAGTTTGTAAGCAACAAAGATACGAGATTAGGAATTTTTAATGAGAATTCTGGTAAACTTGACACTTTCAGGCCAAATTATCGTTTCGATTTCCGAAAGTAAATTCGCATATACCAGCCTCAAAGCTACTACAATTTTTGGTAATAATCCAAACGAACATTTTAGTTACTGCGCCAGACTTTCCCATGAATTTTTTTTTATATGTGAATTTCCATCGTTCAAAACGAATTGAAATAGTCAACCAACCGGCAAAGATAATCCCTCAAGTACTTCATCCGATCAATTTGCAGCGGATTCAGTGCAATCCCCCCGTAAACCCATAATAACTCAGCTTTCACTGCAATCTCCATCAAGTTGTCATCAAATTTAGTATACACTTTCCGGAGAATTGATTTCTTGAAGAACGTCGAAGCGGCAATATCGATGCTGCGTACATTCGCATATCTCCCAGTAAGTGCACTCACTGCATCTTCTGTGGCGCTAAAATTCAGCATGAGTGAAGTATTGGCAGGTGGTGAGGAAGTCTCGGGTGTATGTCGTTGGAGACTCACCAGATACACCTGCGAACATTCATGCATGACTAAACATTTCGGCGAGGAGATGAAAAACCAATAATGGAAATAAAACCTATGAATCCACAAAAAGTGAAAGAGAGAAAAGAGCACTGAATAAAAACAAATCAAAATATGAATATTCTGATAAATACATTGAGGCCGGGAAATTCGCGTGCCGATGATTCAATAGCGCAGAGTTCATCCTGTGTCCAGGCGTGAGTGGCATGCTTGACGCAATAAACATTTGGATATTCCTCAATTTCGACATTTCGTGATACGCTACAATACCAGAGAATAAAATAGCATTGTGAGAATGAAAAATATCGATTTAAAAGAGGTCACACTATTTCATACCGACACCTCGGTTTTCTATCCACTGCAAAGAGAATGATGGCGACAAATGTGAGGGCTATGAAAGCAGCAGATACGATGCAGGCGCTCGTGAAAATAGTGAACAGGTGGGATGGCCATTCTGCCAAATGCATCGAAACGCCCCTCATAATGCCTGGATTTACCGCTGGATAATAATGTTGAAATAATGATGAATTAATATCCTCATCGTCGTCGATCAACAGTAACTGGGCCTCTTCATCGTTATCTGCAAAAGTAATCAATTGCCCTTATCCATTTATTCACCCACTGATGGTTAATCACACGTCCGGAAATAAACATTAACATTACCCTTTGTCCTCCTCATTTTGATGACTTTATTACACTGGCGTTCTGCATTGCTAAGTGGACCATTTCGTAAATGTTATTAAAACTGAGTCAGCAAAATTTCACAATCGGGCTGTCCAATGGCTATGTAGTACTGTGAACTGCAATGGGGCTTTGTAAATCCATCCTTATGACATAAATTCTCGATAAATCAAATACTCGCATTAATGCAACGAAGTCAGCTGCATGTAGTAGTAGATTTCATTTCTAATTGAAATAACACGTGTCACTAATACTGGCACAACTTATCAAATTATCATATTGTATATAAAATAAATGAGAGCAAATTATTCTTGGTTCTAAGCATGGAGTACTCATTGCCACCTACGACTTGAGGATTTTAATTGGAAAATAGGTGTATTGAGAAGGCATTCGACATTCATTTGTAGAAAATATTATTCTTCATTGGTCTTCATATCTCATAAAATACAATTTCTGTTCATCTCCCATTGGTCTTGCTCAGTATCACCTCATATTCTCATTTTAATACAATACAACTCATGATAACTATCAGCAACAATGAAATGCAATGTTAGCGGTAAATAATTTATCAGTTCAATTAACATTTGCCCCAAAGTTCGGCTGTGACGTGTTGACCTTCAGTATTTTCCGGCATATTTTTATTATCATTGTCTATAAATTATGAGTAAACATACACAGACGAAAAAATTCTTCCATCCTTTCGCCTTTAAAACGCCAGAGGGTACGTACGCGTGGGCGTTTGCGCATTGGCCTATATACACTATTATACCGGTACCATTGCATGCAGGTAATTGTTGAATTAGATTATAGAAATTTTTGCACATCACACGAGGTATTTACCCGGACTAGAAGTGTAGCCCTTCTCCTCCCTGTTGAATTTTATACAGGATATTGGATATACGAAAAGACTAAACTTGATTTTCCCGGAAGGATCTCCAGCTTGGGTTTATATAGAGCGATGTATCTAAAAGTTTCTCCAAATATTCCGCTATAAGAACTTTTATATTTTTCTTCGTGGCACACATTTTTTTTTCTTATTACATCATTCATACCGTAAAACTGTCCAGCAGTTTACTTTATTGTCTTATTTAAACTCCATTATCATACGTTTCAAAAAGACTATTGTGAAAATAAATACAGCAGTTCACTGATGATCATATCTTTGTCATAATAATCTCGAATCACATGAATTCTTCATAATTTTTAAAATAATAACAATGTATATTTCATATTAAAAAGTACAAAGTAACAGCGATAGGAATAATAGAAATTAATTCCACGGTTTGAAAAAATTGCCTGAAATTGGTAGTAAACTTCTTGGAAGTTTCTATCACATTACAATTCCACTAATCGTCTGGGGAATTTCACGTGAAAGCCAGATATTTCAGTTTAATTATTCCATGAAATCCGTACGCTGAAATGTCATTACTTTTTTCCCCTACATCAAATCATTGTGACTGATAAAAATTATTGCTCCATTATTCACGAAATTTCATTTTTTGATCCCAAATGTGTATAAGTAGAAGAAAATAAACGTCAAACGCTGGTGTGTGATACAATTTGTTTAACATTATTTTCATGACTTTTTTTCCCACCAATTGGTGCAATATCCTTAGTGGTGCCATCGCTGTCTGATGTACTACTACTGGTGCTACTAGTTCTCATCATTACATGATTGACATCTTGAAGCTGTGCATTCTCGTAACTTCGTCGATTCCGCGAAATGATTGAATTACCAGGAAGTCTAAGTTCCTTCCTTATAGACTCGGGACTGGAGCCGGAGTGTGGGCTCTCAGCGAAGCCCGACTCAGGAGTTAATACAGACTCCGATGGTATTGTCACGATAATGTCATTTGGGGAAACTATTGAGTCGGATGAGGGTGAGGGAATGGTTGTGCTAGCTTGTCGTGTTATTTCACTGATATTTGTAACTCTCCTGGGCTTTTCCATTTCTCCATCAGCATGTACAACTGGAAGCTGACGTTTCACTCTAACATCCGACATTTCCCTGTTCCCTTTGACACCATTCATACTTCTTCTCATTACATTCAGATGCTCACGACTGCCAGTGTTTCTCCTTGAGCCAATTAAATTTTCACGACTACCGACGTACAAATTCCTAGCACTACCATTCCAGCAGTCTGGTCTCTCTAAAGGCACTAAAATATATTTTCTCGATCCACTCAGATTCCTCCTCGACCCATTGAGCGATCTCTTCTCATCCTCAATATGAGGGTAATTTTTGTGATTAAGATTTCTCCTTGAGCCGCTCAAGGATCTCCTTTCCTCGTCTAATAATGGATGTCTCAGGAAAGCTCGCCTGGGGCCTACTGATCGGATACAATTCTCCTCACGCATCATTTCTCCATCCCTCGTCTCCTCCTCGTAGACAATCTCACGGCTATTTTTCAGAATTTCACGATTAACTGCCTCGGGTAATTGTTGAAGCTCCATGTCTCCAATTACCTGAATAGCATCAGGATCCACCTCAACCACTCTGTACGCCGAGTCACGATGGGGTTGGGGTAGTAAGTGTGGACTAGGCATACGTTGTTGACTCTCACGACAAGCTCGGCAGAAATTGTGCTCCTCAAGGCTGTTATCGCTCTTGGTGCTCTCGGTCCGTACCATAGCGCTTGGAATGCTAACTGGATGACGATGATGATGCGAATGTGGGTAATGATTATGAATATCGTGATATGGCTCCATCGACAGTGCATCATCATCCATTGTAAAACCTGAAAATCCCCCCAAATTTTCATTCCTCCGCTTGCTTTATCCATCAGGAAAAACGAGAGATGAGTCTTAGGAGAAACCTCCACCCCGACAATTCAACAGACAACCACATCCGTTTGTTTAATGTTTTAGTGGATGAACCCAACCAATGGTTTTAAAGATGATTATATTTATTATTTCCAGTCAACCACACAGCATGAACCCATGAAACTCTCAGTGATTCCCTTCCCCACTACCACTCCCATTGAACACATTTTAAATTTAAGCTCCAGGGGTCTCATCAATCAGTGGAATGTCAATATGAAGCTTTGGAGGTCCTTGGGATGATGTATCCTGGGGTGACATCAGATAACCAGACCCATCGCCCTGTGTGTACGTAGTCAATATCACTGGTGGTGTGCGTGGCTCGCTGGCTATTTTCCTCAGTCCAACGATATCTATGAAATTACATCCAGCACCAATGGACAATGAGACAAAATGCGAGAAGGAAGGAGATCAATAAGTTAAAACTTGGCATTTGTTAAGAAGCATTAAAATACACACAATACAATACCCCTGACAGGTGGTTACACTATGCGTGTTACAAGCAACCAAATACAAAATAGCTCCAAAGCTTTCATTTAAATACCTCAGTGCGGCAGCTGTTTATTTTCCTCATTAACACGAGCACTGCGTCACTCGTCAATAATGAGACAAGCAAACACAAAGGTGTTAAGTTATCTGTTATGTTACATTTTTGCAATTGCAGATTGCTTAAATTGCAGATTAGGTAAATAGCCTGCACAACTGAACGATAAAGGAGTAAAATTTATACTCACCATTACCATGACGCAATTCATCCTGCACACGATAGAATTCAGCGAGTTCACGTCCCGAGCACAGTGGTGTATCCACCTGTGTTGTTGTATTGAACAATGAATGATCCACTTCGTATCCCTGCCTCTCCTTGGAGTAACTGACCATCGGCTCAAATCTGTGACCCCAGAGTATCTCCTGGGGTAGATAACTCGAGCGTGCCTGAGTAGTTTGTCCAGTCGACTCAATTGTTCCCTCGAGTATAACGACAACCTCAAATCTCTCAGTTAACATATCTTCAGCTGACATACGGTAGAATGGTGAATTGGAATTGATTTTGTGGATTATTGTCATTGGCCAAATGAAGAATATACTTCCATTGTGGCCATCAGTACCAACATCGAGCTCTTGCTGATGTTGCGCCATAACTTCACCCTCCTTGGTTGTTCTCGTACGAATGACTTGTGCACGCACTGTTGCACCAATGATGTGTGATTTTCTCATGTCAGCTACTCGAAACATAAGGCTCAGTTCACCATCACGCTGGCATATAACGGCATTTCTAGAGAATAGGAGGGTCTGTGTACGCTGTTTGGGACGGCTCATCTTGGCAAATACAATGCCAACCATGAAGGCTTGGATCATTACCCCAGCGATACTCTGTATGCACATGACAAATATTGCCTCCGGACACTCCTCGGAGGTTACCCTGGAGCCATAACCAATGGTGTGTTGGGTCTCAATTGAGAACAAGAAGCAACTTGTAAATGAGTGGACATTGTGAATGCAGGGAGTACCGGGCAAATGTCTCTCATCGAAATCCCCGTGAGTGAAGGCAATTAGCCACCAGATAACAGCAAAACCCAGCCAAGAGAGGACAAAACTCAGGGAGAAACACAGCAGTGTCCAGCGCCACTGTGTATCCACTAGGGTGGTGAATATGTCCTGGAGAAAGCGCAGGGAACGACGGGAGATGCGAGACTGGAGGACATTGCACTCGCCATTCTTCAGGACAGCACGACGGCGTATCTTTCGCACTGGACCCGATCGATATCTGCTCCTGGAATTCACAGTATTAAGGGGGAATTAGCGAATTGATTAGTCACGGTCAATGGTTCTTTGCACTGGTCATTGCTTTGGCTTAATCATCTTTAATCTCATGATTTCTCCGCAATTTCCGGAAGAATAAAGGCTTTCTTAAATTCAAAACGTCTTGGTAATATTTTGAAAATTTTTGTCGCATTCAATTCCACATAAATTTTCGGTTTTACTAATAGTTATTGAAAATCTCAAGTCTTATGGAAAATTAAAATTAATATATTCTTCAATTTTTTTATAATTGAGAATTCAGTATATTCTATTCGTTAATTATTGTCTCCTGACTAACAAGGTGAAGTTTCGGCGAATTCTCCCAATAAAACTTGATATTTGTTATTTTTCTCCTCTTCCCACTAAACCCTACCAATATCTGGCGTACAATTACGCGAAATGAGTTCGGATTAGTGCATCAAATGATTTAAGGTCACATTCTGCTAGCACATCATTGATGCAAGCATTGATTGCATTTTAGCATATTTATCGTTCTGCAAATAAAATAAGAGTTCTCGTGTTGCTGGTAATTAATGCTAATTAATTACCGGAAAAATAGGATCATTAGCGAAACGTAAAAAAATTCTCGGGGATTTGTCTCTTGAAGAGAGCTTTGAGGTGATTGTCGCGAGACCTAACTCTTGGCTCATTGTTCATTGACAATCAGGTGACCGAGAAGTGCGATTGTCGGAGGCACTTCATTGTGGCCATAATTCATGAAACAACGTCACATGTCGTCTGAATTCAATCGACTTCCAACGGACGAGGCCGATTGTTTACCTCGGGTTATTAGCGATTTTGCTTGACAGTTGACAGTAATAGTTGAGCACTACTATAAATTCTTCCCTGACATATTGCTACTCGTTATATTTGATAGAGGATGAACCTTGGCCTTACCGGTTGACTTCGCTAACTTTATGAATACATATTTATCATGAGAAACCAACGCTGTTAACTCAACGTTACAGAGGCTTAAGGCATCACCAAGTTTTCGTGAATAAACGTGTACAAGTACAATTTATCATTGCAAACCTTCCACGAGTCTGGTATACTGGGGAGTTGATGGAGGGCACATATCGTGGAGCTAGCGACATAAAATACTGTTGTACAGATAAGCTCGGAAAACAAGCGAGTCGACAGACCTCAAACCAAACTATGTACCCTTTTCTATATTCCTTCCATCCCCCTTGTCATCTTCACCTCCCAACCACTCCATTTATCTCGTTGTTAGTATCATCCCCTTCCCTCCCCTCCCTGTAAATGTACGGGTTCAAAGTTTCAATGGCGATGGCAATTGTTTATTGGAAAATTATTACTCACACGAATTGATGAGTTGTTATTTTTTTATTTGATAATCCCTGAAATTAAGACTGCCATGATTGTCATTTGGCATATGGGAGTGTACGTTTTATCGAAGTTCCCTCGTATAAAAATGATATCATCGGACAAACGAGGTATCTTGATATTTTTTCTCATTTCTTTTGGGCTTCAAGATAATGGTGGAAGAAACAAATGAAAAAATCGGCATTCTGGACAGTTATAGTATATTTCAGCACGTGTGGGGCAATTTCGTTTTCAACGTGTGTGGGGTTTACAGCATGAGTCGTAGGCGAGTCATGTAACCACACACGTTGAGGACGAAATTTCCCAACAAGTCCTGAACATAATAATTTTATGCCACGACGGTTCGCGCCTTGTGCCTAATTCAGCCGGTTTCAGGCAGGAGTGGCATAAAACATTTTTTGTATGTTATAGTTACATTGAAATTTGATGAGCATTCGTAATTAAGAATTCAATATTTTATGATACCATAGACGGCGAAGTTCATAGAAAGCGGAAATGGTGTGCTTAGTTGATGGTTCAACTATTGCTTAATTGGGAATTGGGTGTACTTTGGTGCTTAATTTTTAGATAATATCATCAGAGATTAGAAACTATCGGGGGCCCCCCGGCAGGTTCGTTGTACCAAGCGAGGAGAATCAAGTGTTTCAGGATAAAAAAAACTCGATAGTGAAGTGTAAGGGGAAGAGAGGGAATCTTTGAGGAAAATCCCCAATTAATTTGGAAGATCGAGTGATATTCGAGAACACCTCCCCATTCCAATTTTGGTTAAGAGGGTTGCCACAGTAGATGAAATGGATTTGTTTCGATGAAGAATTCAATCGATGGAATGATCGTTGATGTTTTGTGTAGCAATTACTCTGATAGAGTGAACGTATTATTTAGAAATAATTTATTTGATTGACACTTGAAAGCTCCAATATTTAACCATCAATTGAATTTCTCATGACGATTTATTGTTGGCAAACACAGCCATTATTTTCAACTACGTGATGTGATAATAAAAAAATAACATTGTCTGAATTCTTGAAATATGAACAAAAAATAATTTTTATACGGCTCTAGAAATTGATTTTGTTTTTGTTTTTGACACTACTTGAATACAAAAGCTATTCTCTTAAAAATGAGCAGTCCATGAAAATTCAATTTTTTTCCTAACGACATAAACTGAGATAGAAGAATTCTTGTTGAGTTAGTTGCGGGGCATGTGTTGAAGTTTAATTAATTTATGTAGATGAGAATTTGGTGATCCGACGTTAAAGATTAATAACTGGAGGGCGTCTACAATTTCCAGTTTTGCTTCTTCTATTTTGTTTGAAGCGTAAAAAGTCCATAATCACCAGTTTCGTTTTATTTTTATCAACCAGGAAGTGGCACACGAAGAGTTTCATATGTGAGTGAGTCCGTGAACTCATGAACTAACGTCCGAATATTAGAATTGAGTCATTGAATCATCAAGTACCCTTGTTCTCCGAATTATCTCCTGATAAATTACGTACCTCAGGATGCTTAGTGCATTATGTTCGCTTTGTATCTTGATACGTATTAGATCTACATCGTATGCATAATAATCCCGTCAATATTAAATTTATGACTGCCATTAATTAACACCAGTAATGAAACACTATTTCAATATAACGAGTAGTTTCGTGCACCACACATGTGCAAATATCCCCGTATTAGCGGTCAATAATTGATATCCTCGCCCAAATGGACAGCCAGAACGATAATTAATAATCGATTTAATAAAAATGCGGAAAGACGATTACTTCCAACGCAATAACCACTCACAATGTTATTGTCAATATCTACCTGCTTCTGAACGAAGGATTTGGGCTGTGGCAATTGCTCTTAGCGACTTTGATGACAACTGGTGTTTGACACCTCGATGGTAGCAATTTCTGGTCATCACTACTCTCTGGACTCCCCGAATTTCCGTGATTTATTTTTACCTTCATATCACCATTCATTTCCACAGAACGATTATCCTCTTCCATAGAAAGTAATTTCAAAATTCTACGTAACACTCTTGACCTTTTCAATGATAAAATGTCTCAGTAACCTTGATACTAGATAACTCAATACTCTCCAACAACAGAATCCAGATAATGGCTTATCGATCCAAGAGGCAGTTTATCGTGTCGATGTGAATCGCTGAGAAATTGGGTCAGGTGCAGCACAAGGAACTCTGCCCATCGACCATGAGCCTCCACTGAATATCAACGACACATGAGCATATTTGCATGTGTTCCAGGTACTAAATTGTTACCCCTCTCTTTCTCTCTTTCTCTTTCCTTTGCTCTCTCGCTCTCCACTAAAATGCTGACTATTATTCACCACCGCTATTGTTATAAAAAAAACGAGGAATAAGGAGACTAGAGTCTCAAATAACAAAAAGTCCCTACCATGTCCAATACAACTACCGGAACGTGACCAAACTGATACTGTTCTGAGACTGACATGTAGCGTCTTATATGCTCCTCCAACACCTGACCACTGATGGTCACTTATCAGCCACTAACAGAGCGCAGTTTGCTCTTGTTATTTGCGAATAAAAAACGTATTCAGCATTGAGTTTTACACATATCTCGGTATTTTCAGGTGTCGTCATCGAAACATTGACAGAGCCCATTTCTATTTTTACATTTGAAATGTGAATCTCGTGCTATCGATGATCTATTCCCCAAAATAATTCCAATCAATTTCGTCATCGTGATAATCAGGCGTATGACTTTTGCGTTGTCATAGGAGAATATTCTTATCTGCCGAGTGAAATGAAACTAGCACGTCAACACTTGACACTTTGAAGTGGCTTAAGTACTAGTTGATAACTGTTTGAAACGATCAATGGCATCTTGATTGCACCGCGAATTTGTATCATCGAATAACCCACTCAGCGATTCAACAATGGCAACACCGAAAAACGTCAGCCACGGAGGGATACAGACAACTGACAAGGCCCGATGTGCTCCTTATCACTGTTCACTCGCAGATATCTCTCTCTCGGCTCGTTACTGAATTGTTATCAAGAGGTGAAATGATTTGTTCGGCAATCTCACTGAAAATCGCTGATTACGCATCTCTAGCGAAGGCAATCCTACGTTCCATGTAGTCTGAGTTAGTTAACCAAAGTACGTTGCAATGTCAGCGGTTATTATCAAACCATCGCTTTATTTCTTCCACAAGCTCATTCGTCCTGATCAGCGAGAAAAAAAATTATGAACGAAGCATAGAAGTTGTCTTTTTCCTCAGAGCTCATGCCTCAAGTCTTTTATCTCATCGAGTCACTCGAATAAGCTCGGGAATTTTTGTCTTTTTAATGCACAAGATTTTTTTAATACTACACAATTTTTTAGAGTCAGTGTTTTCAGGTTGAGGATATGTTTTACATCTATTCCCATTTTTTCGATTTTTTTGAGATCTATTACGAATGAATGGCGATTGGTCATTAATTCCCAAAGCTTCTTTACTCAAGTCTAGACGCTTTCCATATTCTTATACGAATTCACTGAAATTTCGGAAAAACGAGCCAAAGTGGGGAAACGATGATAATTCTTTGCAAATCAATAAACAAATCTCAAAAAAAAAATGGAAAAACATAATCTGAAGCGAAGTCGCTGAATACAAATGCATATGAAGAATGATTCTATGTATTCATCCGTCAATTGAAAAAGAACGAAATATTTTTCGCACACGGACCAATGAGTTTTCTGGAAAGTGGATAAACAATCTCATTTTCAAAGTTTGAGTGGAATCCCGGGGAGAATATGTCAATGTAGTAGTAAATCAAGCTGTCAGTCTCGTTTAAGAGTGTACATCTAATATTCAGTTTTAAAGCAGCAACTGGAAAGACGATTGATTGAAATAATGAGTGGAAAAACAAAAAATAACGAACAAAGAAGTCTCTTCTGTCCACCTTTTGAGCTACACCTCAATTAGTCACAATTCTTTTATCTCGTCGATTCACTCGCCACAAATTCCCAATAGTAATAAAAGCCACTGATTGAAGGAACTAAAAAACATGTAAAACGATTTTGCGATCTCCTTTGATACCATCCATCCGCTATCAACCACCTCCGATCAGACCACCGGAAGTTGATGATTACAGTGCCACAGGGATTACTGGTCTCATTGTTATTGCGTTCACGTTTAAAGCTCTAGGAGTGTTAAAAAAAGGTATGAAGTTAACTTCATGAACGAGAAAATAACCCATTATTATTTGCAACTCTAACTGTAACACTGGACCGAAAAGTTTGCGCCCGCACATGAAGAGCCACAGAACCTGTCTCATCAAGGGACCCGACACAATGCGAGTGCCCGGAAAGGGTCGATCAACGTCACTGGCAGATTAGAGCCAAGAGGAATTAATTTATTCCCTCCACCTCCTCTTTACACAAGTCAAATCATAAACAATGTAATTACACGAGTAACGAGAGACACACAAAAGGAGGCGGGATCAAATGATTCACGATGATCATGAAATATCTGGGCCCTGACAACAATTCAGTCATCGTCGCTGTCAATTTCTCAGTTAATTCGCGTGATTGTTGTGAATATTACACGTGGGCTGTGACTGCAATTGGTTATCTAATTGTTGTTTGAATACAAAAATGAGCAAGTGAGAAAAAAACTTGAGGGCCGTATAATTATACGGTGATAATTTAACTGTCATTTTTAGAAAGTTTTGAATTAAATTATTCGAGTCAAGTGCTGCTAATTTTTGTTATTTTCGTCGACAATGGGTGACTAATTGTCATCTTCATTGAATTATCGTTCACTATAATTTTTTTATTTCAGAATAAATTATTATTGATTAACTTTATACTGTATTCGAGGGTCGGTTGGGGAATCATGCATATAAAAAATCATTCGAGCATTGAAACTACAATAAATCATTCAATTTTATAATCCGGAAAGGGGAAACCTATAAATTCTAATTTATGTATTCGTTAGAAATGAGAAGAATTCTCCAAACTCAGTCAATTTTATTCTAAATATTCACCAAAATCGTCAATAGTCGAGGTTGGGATCGATCTCAAGGCTTTTCACTTGAAATTAATGCTTTTACTGAAATTTCACATCACTCCGTAACCGATAAAAATGTTCATGAAATTCAATTTTCCGTTATGATGAGCTTCAGTATCCTAAAATCTGACTCTTTCTACCTTGTGTAATTGCAACCAACCAGTGGTTTCTTCTCCTTGATACAATTCTTCTCCTACCGAGGGTACGTCTCGTAGTAGTCGTCCTGATAACAACATTGCTCCTAATTACGCTGGGTACGCTGGGTAGAAAGCTTTTGCGTTCTCCGTATTTACAACCATTCGACATTCTACCGGCAGTTCTCTTGATTTGAATTCACTCGTGTACCATATATTCGCGTCTTTAGCACTGCACGTTACCCTGGACCACATGAAAGACCTCATTATTCAGCAATGCCAGCCCTTTACAGTCACTCACTGGTGTATTCTGCTATTTAATTGATTTTGTTTATGAGTCGAGTTGCTTTCAATATTTAGAATGACTACTATTTTATTTTCATGTATTGCACATTTCATTATAAAATCATTGTTAATTGGTACTAACGCAGGTGACACAGTGTATCAGTAATGAACGAATGGAACAACTATAATAAATCCGCCGTACCAATCATGGCGTGGTCATGAGAGACTCTGATGATTGCTTTTTTGTTCGTCGATGATTGTGTGACGGAGTGCTACAGGACCGCGTGGGGACGGATTTAAGATAAGGGGGAGTTGTTGCGATAAATGGAACGAGACGTTGGCAATGGATGGCAGAAGCTCAACAGCCACTTAATTATATTAATGTCATCGTTCTCGTTGACATTGTTTATCCAATGCCTCTATTTTTATTTGGTATTTTGCACACTTTGGTAGGAAATTCGACGAATAGCGCTGGTGACTTCTCTGGTATCGGTGATCACGTAATATAATTAATGTGGCAAACTTTAGTCTGATCAGCTGAGACGTGTGATCGACATATCGCTCGCTCATTTTAATAATATTTTTTTTTCTTCCCAAGTGAAAACGAATTTATCTCAATTCTTTGAATTTTTTCAGTTGTTTATTTGGGGTGTTATCTCGTGTGCAAATGTATGAGTTGAAATCATATATTCCAACGGTCAGTGTATGGCTTTACATTTTTGATTGCGTGTTTTTCATCACATGCCACAGCTGTTGATGCAATTATAATGAGTTCTTGAATTCAATAGTTGATTTATTGAGTACGATGTGGTGAGATTATTGGTGGTATTTTTTTAATGAGTGGATTTATAGATAGAGGTGGAATTGAAGGATTATGTAGGCGCAGGAAGAGGGAAGTGGGGCAAATATTAATATTAAGGTGAAAAAGTTGAGTAATTGTGGAAGGAAATTGTGTTATAAATTTTTTGGACTATACATTTGAGGCAAAAAATCACGCTGAAAATCCAATGGCTGTCAGGTAATTAGTTCGAGTCGTAAAATTTACTCAGCATTGCATCGAAAATTACAAGCGTAATGATTATTCAATATCTATAGAGAATTTTGGTATAAGTTACTGTGTAGGGAAACCGTGGAGTGAAATTCTATTCAACGTTACTACGACTCTATATCGAGGGAGAGATTTATTGATAAAAAAATTGTAATTGCTCAGACATTGGTGATTGTTACCTAATCCGTAATGACTTATTGAGAATTCCAAAATTATCCTGACAAACATAAATGAATGATTAATGTTCTGACACTTTTCTTGTGAGGTTGATCGATTTTCTTTCTCGAACATTGTGCAGTGAAGGTTCATTTTCTTTTCTTCCCACGTTCGCTGAGAAAAATGACAGTGCTGGTGCAAAAAAATTCACGGTATAGAAAATAGTAATTCTTTCTAGACATGTAATTTTTTTATGTACATTTATTGAACAGTTTATGGTTATTCGAAAAACTTTAATTCTTCAATTTTTTTATGGTGATTACTACAATTCTACTGATTACGAAAAATACAAATAAAAAATAAAAAACTGGTAATTCGATTTTTACAAAAAAAGTACTATCAAATTATAATTCCCATTTTACTTAGACAGTTGAAGTTGAAGTTGGAATTGTTCAAAGGGAGTGATCAGGAAAGTTGCATCCATAAAAATCAATTTTTTCACTTTACGAGTCCTCAAGTTTTCTGTTTATGATACTTATCAGTCAATTAAATTTGGCTCTACAATTATCGTAAACTTATTGGAAATTTCATTCATTTAGAATTTTCCGAGATCATTGGAATAATTTTGTTCCGAATTTTCTCTCCTCTTGCAATTTGCAAAATTCTAAAATGAACTGAAATGAAGTATTCCGGTCGATAGATACTCGTTACAAATCAAAGTAATGACCCATAACGTCACTGTGTCATCTGTCGCCCATAACATGAGATAACGTAATGCAATTTGTGTGCACACGCCAGAGCCGGCGAAACTACTGAGAAGCAATGAGAAATATCCATCAAAATCAAAGCAAACTTACTCTCAAAGCGCAATAATATTTATCGGGTGTACATGAATAGCAGTATAAAATTTGAATTGAACACTCTCCGTGAACACTTAAACTACGATAATCAATTTTCCAGGTAGACACGGGTTGACAAGTGTGCACAAGGAATTACTTTTTACTACGAGTGTCGGTAAACCTTTGTCCAAGGTCAGAGCAAATTGTTCAAGGCGCTTGCCGCAAAAATAAGAAATAACATCAAAATAAGTGATACCAGAAACTGATTGAAAATACTCCCGTTCATATAGTGATGCTTGACTTCCTAGTTTTATGATTGAGGTTTTTATTCACCAACGGTGATTGATTTTCCCCCTCAGACATTGAATCGGGAATTTTCACTTTCGTTTCCTCTCATTTCTTTGACATCATCGTTAGGAGCAAATAACTGCGCAAATGCGGTGAACTTCTCAATAATTATCCATCAAAATAAAAAAAAACATGTTTCTTAAGCGCACGAATATTTACCGACTGTACAGATTTCCAGACATAGCCGGATTGACAGAAATTTGCACAAGGAATTACATCAACTCCAAGTGTCGGTAAACCTTGCCAAGTTCACAGCCCAAGGTATTTGTTGCAGAAATAAAAACAAATGACACCAGAAATCGGTTAAAAATACTCCCGGTCATGCAGTGAGCGCTTGACTTCCTAGTTTTTCAAACACAATATAGAGAATACCGCGGAAGATTCGTAATGACTGGGCTTTTAATTTTTTAACAGCGATCGATTTTCATTCCCTGACATTGAACAGCGAATTTTCATTCTCGTTTTTTCCCCTATCTTGGACATTGTCGTCAAGAAAAGTGACTGTATACCTATGGTATCTCCGTACTGAAGCGAACCTTGATTTCCTACTTTTCGAAATTAATTCAGGGACTTCTCCTGATAATTTGTAATAATATTAATAATTGGCTAAATCCCAGGTAGGAAAGTACGACTGGTCCAGGCTTTATCCAAGGCAGTGCCACGACTCGAAACGGCCTGGACCGATGGTGGGTTGTGACTGGAATGTAACGTGGGGCCAAGCCTGATAGTAAAGGCTGGTCCAAGGACCGCTATCAATCTGTCCATCCCGGTATGAGAAATATGGAATCTCTGTGTTGCGTAAGGCACTAAAGTCTCAGTCTTCGAAACAGGCTCATTCCAAGGTACAATAAGGGAAGACTGGTAGTTACCGACAAGCGCCAATAAAAACGGCGATATTTTTAATGTCCGAGAGTTTAAAAAATATTAATTTTCCATGAAACACTGTTTTTTTCAACTCGCAAAAGCCATTTAACCTCAAATACCACCGTTTCCTACCTAAATAACCTATAAATAGAAATTAAATTTTGCTATCAGGGGATTTGAACCTGCAACCTACGGAGTCGCAATTTAATGCGTTACCACGGAGCTGTCGCACGCAATTCTTATTGACAGTAATTGATGTGGTTCATATGAATGACAACTTCTTTTTTTTACTAACCATATTTGACGATCATAAATCAAATGTACTTGTATAAAAAGCTGGATATTTTAATGATTATCATAATAATAATTATTCTTACCGCAAGAAAAAAAAATTTCTTTAAAAAATCGATTCTTCAAAAAGAATGTTTATTGTCCAGATCACTAGGGTTGATTCAAAAAAATTTTAGAGCCATTTTAAAGTATTAGTTGTGGATTAATTTTCTGCAGGAAAATAATTTGAGTTTTCCTGAAATTTTCAAACAATTTTTTCACTTTATATTGGTTATAATATTCAGCTTACGACAATTATCAACTAGTAATTAATAGTAATTATTAGTTTATTTGAGTAGATTTGAGTAAAATGCCTCATATGCCAGCCCTCAATGAAAAACTGTTTTCACCCTATCCAGACATTGAATATTTCTATCCGTCGATCGATTGACTGTTGGGAATATTCTATAGCAATAAAGTCCAGGCGTAGCCTGGTTGAGAAGCTGTACGCCAAGGCTTGCTTAACCAGTCTAGATCCAGACTTGGTACAAGCTTGGTAGACGGGCTTGATATAAAGAAAAAATTCAAGCCTGGTAATTATTTAGTAAGACGACGATACCGAGCGTGGATGAAGCTAGGACTACCAGGGTCTGGTAACCCGTGACTTATCCCCGTTTAGCCCGCTCGTGAAGCTTGGAGATTCCTACCTGGGATAGTCATCAAACGCACGCATTACATCTACCATTAATCATCGTCTAAGAATAGATCTACTAATAACTGATAATTATTAAAAAAATATCGATACCTGTTGGAGTCCTGTCGACCAACGCCACCAATGCTGCTGCTCTGCGTGCTGACCCTCACCAGAGTAACATTCCTGGGCACCTGAATGTTTCCCACATTTTTCTGGGACAAGAGCGGCGAGTCGGGCCGCGGTGTATTTCCAGTATTGCCACGTGCCTCAGTTTCCAGCTCCTCTTCCTCCTCAATCGTACCAGGCAACTTGAAGAGCTTTTGCGGCTCCTCCATTCCGGACGTATCAGTACCAGCAATTCAACTAGCACCCCCGAAATCATTAAGTCCATAAATTCCAACTCTCCTGATTCGCTGCATAATTATAACCTCCCGAATAAATAAAACTATCACAAAATTGTTGAGAAATGCCAATTGTCGATCATTCAATTGCAAATTGATCGTAACTTTCAAATAGCAAATGTCGATGGTGAGTACGCCCGGACGGGCATCGAAATCTCCATGTACATCATCCTATTATATCATTCAAATGCTTCCTAGATCGTTCGTCATCCTTTCAATTGGTGGCATCCTATCTCGCGACGTTCAATCTGCAATGAAATAAATGATGGTTTTTACTTGGACAAATCTTGACTGGTGACGGTTATACTGAGTAATAACGACGAATAAAAACACCTAATCTTGTCTTTTTCACTGCGAATGCACGAGCTCAACTGTTTGAGATTCTCGCCCGCTGCACACGCTATTGTGGCAACGGATGCTCATGGCTTTTGTGCCCCTGGGGATGGCGGGGATACTGTTCGTGTCACGAACGCATCATCCAGCCTCACTGTGTTAGTGTACTCCAATGAGCGTTACGAATATACCTCGTATCTTTCGTTGGAAATTCAATCGCGCGTATTAATGCAACACTTTGTTTCGTTAATTCATATTTATTTCAACCGGTTATTCGTCGGGTTTTGCGGGAATCTTGTCGATTCAATGATCGTTGCTGAGAGGATTCTAGGATGGACTAACGGATTATCTACATTGGTATATTCAAAAATACATTTTTTTTGGCTCGAGTCCGAGCGAGACTTGTAAGTATGGCGGGTGTACGTGCAACAGGTTGATAAGCATTGCCGGTGGATTTATAACGGACCATGAGAACCCGCATGCTACTAAATCGAAGGACAATGTTGGGAGATTTAGGTGTAGTAATTACTATGTGAGAACTCAATTCAATTTTTTTTTCTTTTCGGGGAAGAATACTCAGAGGAGACCAGTTTGCTGTCTAATAATTCGTTAGTTGGGGGAAGTATTCATTTTTTGCAAATGAAATTTCTCCTATTTCTCCGGGCTCAATTCAGCGCATTTTTATTAGGTTTCAATTATGACAATTGGGAAATGTTTCTATAATGATGAACATTAAAATACCAGGAGCGAAATAAAATAAAAAATTTCGAAGAAATGAACAGGGATTGGTGGCGTTCATTCAAGATCATAATACGTAATAATTCTTTACACCAAAACGATTTTCATGTATGAAATCTAATTAGAACCACCTGGAAATGACTTGGTGGGACTAATTGGATTTTGAAAAGTTAAATTAAAGACTAAATTCCAAAAGATAATTTAGTTAAACATTGGAAAGAACATTACGGCAGATTTTGCTCTGTGAAACGAATTCTTGGAGATAAATGTCATTTAATTAAAACTATTTGGCGCGAATGAAATTGCTCGTTCACTGAATAAAAAAATAACGTCTGTGAGAGAAAATATTAACTCTCTCCATACACCAATGTCTCTGGCACGGGTTCTAGACTTTTTCACCAATTACTAAAATGTTCTGATGTTCAACTAAAAATGACGTGTCGAATTATTGCGAAAAAATGTGGGAAAAACGCTACAGTATTTCAGGATTAATTTACATGAATGTAAATAATGATGAATTTCCCAGAAGGTGATTGAAAATAACAGATATTTTTACTTTCCTGATTACTGTTGAATTCATTGGCAATCTAAGAACTTTTAATGTTTGATTATTCCGAGTTTTCTAATTTCTACAATGAGCGTTTTACGTCCAATCGTAATTTTATGAGACATTTGCATAACTCTTGTACTTCCAACATTTTTTATCTCCAAATGACCTCTACTCTGACTCTCATATCTCCCTCGCCGCTGGTAACTGGATTTACATCGCCGAACACCTGAATTTTCTACTAATAACAAAAATAATAAATTCAATCGCTTGTTTTTTTTCTCGTATCAATGATTTTTCCTCTATTTTATAATCACATACCGCTCGCCTCATATGAATGGAGGCATTGAGTGTTTGTCCTCCCAGTTTCACCGGCACGTCCCACCCATCATTCATTTTTCCTCTCTCTCTCTCTCTCTGTTCACTTCAAATCATTAATTACCGCCCCCGTCCCCTCCCGCCCTCTCCTAGCAATAACAATAAAAACATAGAAATGAGTGAATTCCCCGCATAATCGCGAATGAGGTCCCTGGTACTCTGAATTTTCATATTAATCAACTGAAAATTTGCGCGCGTGTCCAGGCATAATGGAAGAATGTAGGCCGACACGCGATCGGATGTACCTTTCATTCAGCTCCCCCTCCGTACCTACTTATTATTTTTAATAACGCCTCATCTCACAATATTCATCGATGCACACACGAGTTGAAGAAGTCAAGCGGAAGCACCTCTATTGGTGTATCATACTCATGCGAATTATTAAGGATCTTTAGCCAATCGATGAGTAACTCCATTGCACAGCAGAATCAAACAGAATGAGTATACCGTTCATGGTAAAATTCATTTTATTTTCCGAGTAGAAGTGATATGGCGTAGCTTTCCGGCCTCAAAACGATAGCTATAGGACATTTACATAAATAGGGAACACTGTTAAGAAAAGATTGAAGGCTTATAAAATTACTCCTAAAATTTTAAGAGAAAAATCCTGTCATTATTAGCAGCTACTCATTTGCATGAAATTTCCAGGTGTTTTGTAACTTAAAAATCAACTGAAATAGTTTAAGAATTCAGAGCATTTTCTTGCTAAACTTTCAGTTCATTCAAAATTTTGCGGCAAGTGATGTTTAATTTTGGCAATGAGCTTGATAGCTGTAAGTATCATTGAAATTTCAATGATAAGCTAAACTATAAAAAATGTAATTATTTTGAATTTTCAAATTGAATACTAGACTTTATGAATGATTTGATCCGAAATTTAATTCAAAATCATGTTGAAAATTGAAACGAAGTTATTATTTGGTTGTCAAAAAATTTTTGGCAGTGTAGCTCAATGCTCGCTTGGAAGGACGAATAATAATACTAGCATTTGGCTTGAATGTAAACCTGACACGTCAACCAATATCAAAATCCTGGTAACTACATCAGTTATGGCTTGTTCAGAAGCTGCTTACCCAGGATCAAACGTCGTCGAGAAACAACAGCTGATCACAAAAAATTGAAATTGCCCCGAAAGACTTCAATTCTAAAGTCCGTCAACATGGAAAGTCGCGTCAGAAGCCAAATGTGGAGCTCCGATGGAACGAACTTGCCGATCTTTTATTTGAATATCAACAGAAACTTGGCGCCACGATTGGCCCGACACACACGGTACACTTTCCACTGACGTACTGAATACAAGGAATACGTTAGAAATATGGCCTGTCACAATATCCATCTGATAGACCGTTTCTACTGAATCCCTTGAATGGCTTCATTCGTCTCTGACTTCTTGAAGGTGCCATTGCATCCGACATCTGACTCACTATTTTTTCCACAGGTCACAGTTCAGCACTGGATTTTAAAATGATCCGTAAATAATTATTTTTCAGTGCGACGCCCGAGCGTTCAACTGTAGAAAAACAAAACAGTTCAGTGTTAAAAGAAGGCGGATACCGGCGAGTGCAATAGTGAACGTGCCGTCTCCTTCAGTGACGTCGACGTACGTTCTACACTCGCCTTTATCCCCCCTCCCCTCTCCAAGAACACCTTCCTCGGCCGCACGGACAGACTTGAAAGTGTTTTTTTTTCATTACGCTTTTGAGTTTTGCTTCTCATATGGAGGTTTTTTTTTATTTCGCGCCCCTCCCCCCTCCCTCAGTCACACCTCTAGTCGCCCTTCTACTTAAGCTGTCACCTTCCAGGATAAACACCTTGGTTTCTTGGGTTTACTCAACTATATTCCATTCTGTCTGGTGCATATTCGAGAATGAGATAGGACAATATATAGCTGTCGGAATCGTCGTTTGGATTAACAAAGGATCGAGGAAACTCAACTATAAGCTTTTTATGTAGAATTTTTGTTGCATTTAAAACAAAATTTTGTAAAAAATTGGAAGAGAGTTGTATTTGTTTATTTCATTTACCACTCAAAATTAATGGGAAACCAGATTTCGAGGATTATATTCTTGAGTACAATAGAAAATCCCAGCAAATTTGCGGGAGAATTCTATCAGATTTCCATTTCACTTTATATCAATTTTCGTATCTGTTGAAATCGTAAACAGGAAGAGTTCTGTTAAAAAAGTCAATAGAATTCTCTTTCTTTATACAAGTTATTGCACTGAGATATTTTTTATAGAACATCTGCGGGTAAATTTTTTAAAGTCTGTTAATCTAATTTTTTTTCTTGGTAAAAAAAAGAAGACGAATGAAAACCAATTAAAACTAAATTTCAGTCGAGAAAATTCTATACAATATTTTCTACAGAAAATATTATTCCACTGAGATGTTCAAACGATGCTCTACTGA
The DNA here is from genome assembly GCA_030522845.1 of Psyttalia concolor. Lineage (NCBI taxonomy): Eukaryota > Metazoa > Arthropoda > Insecta > Hymenoptera > Braconidae > Psyttalia > Psyttalia concolor. The sequence continues at coordinate 35,691 of JAPYZM010000002.1, read as the reverse complement.
ATAAGAAATTTCTCGAAATGTTTTAGATAATTTTTCTTGAACTTTTCTGTGTGCTCAGTCTTGAGATTATTCATCAGTGATTCACATAAAAAAAAAATCAAAACAACAGAAAATAAAAATATGCCATCACTTTGCAAATTTGTTTTGAAAGAAGGACAGCTATTTAAAAATTTCACTGTTTCAATGAATAAAATAATGCTTCAGCGAACAGGTAACGACCGTATCTCTAAACGTGTGATTCTGTATGGACATTAATTTAATCAGACAAGGAATATTGGGAAGAGCGATACTGGAGGTTCCATAACCGTTTTACTATTATCCATACATCAAACGCGATCAGATTTGAGGGGTATTAAGCGTCCAATGAGCTTGGTAATAAGAGGACCTTGTAAGTGAAAGTTTAATGTTTCAAAATGCAGATTCATATTCAGTCTCTTAAAATTTGGATATTATAATAATTTTGTACTATCTAGAACCTCATACTATGAGATGAAAATTTAAATTGCACGAACAATTCTATTATAATTTTTATGTGCAGATATTCAATTGGCTTAAGGGGGAAAAATTATAGATGCTTAGTTGATGAGTTTACCGTAAATTTTCATGACATTTTCAATAATAATGAAATACAAAGTTTACATTGTAGCATAAATCAGTGATTCTATTAACCATTATTGAGATAATACTGAGTATTTAAAGAGTTTCAGGAATTTACAATTATCAAATCACTAAATAATAGACAATTTGATCATTTTTATGGTGTGACTCGATTGAAATGAAAAGAAAAAAAAATTAAATAAATATAAAAAGAAGACGTAAATATTTCCTAAAATGCGATAAAAATTTCTGAGACGTTCACCGGAAATCCTGGCGAAATATTTTCAACGGTATAAGGTCAAATGGGTTTGAAAACTCAACTCGAAAGGTCAAATATTCAGAGGTGTTCGTCCCCTCTGGGCCATTCACCGAGCCCTTCTAATCGCTCCAGCGGCGAGACAGCGCCGAGTATCCAGTTGTGTGTAAAAAATGGATGTATATTATAGCTGAACATATTCCCCTCTTTATCCCTTTTTTTCAGCGGTGAAACGTTTCTTCGTAAATCACTGAAAAACCTGTTCCCCGGCGCTGGTTGAATAATTTCACAGGTAAAAAATTAAGAGGACTGGGGAAGAGGTGTGTGGGGAAGGAGAATAAAAAATAGAGAATTCGGCGGTTGCGCTCTGGTTTCTGACGGATGGAATATTTCAACTAGGATTTCCTGGAACCTTTGGGTTTTTTCCCCCACTCATGCCAATTGGATATTATTTTTTGCCCTCGTGGTTTTTCATACCGGTTATTATTCACGAGTCAATAAACCATTTCACGGCCAACAAAGACAAGGCAACAAGTTCCTCGTACATCGGATTATCACAATAAAGTGTGTCTGACTCTGACGGTGTATTCCACTTGAATAAATCTTCGAGATAGTTGAGTACGATGGAAATATTTCGTGACGAGATTAAATCGAACAAATAAATGGCCAAAGATTGCATCAAAATCGATCATAAAAAAATTTCCAATCTCAGAAAATTTATGCATTAAAAAATTTGCAATTACAGAGATTATCGATGAAGAATGGAGTGAGTAACAACAAAAGCCGAGGAGGACAAACAGAGAACATCATCCTCTTCCGGGTGGGATTAATCACGTTCCACTGCTAACATCGCTATCTAAAGATTTTTTTTTAATTATATAGCAGTTTTGTGCTTCCACGATTTTCAGTTTTTGCAAATTCGTCAAAAATACACGTTCAAGGGAAAAAATAATGACGTGGGGGAACATAAGAGAGTCTCGATGAGTCAACGCGTTTCACACATACTCTTGGACATATGTGCGAGTGAACTGAGTGTTTAGTACGTGAACGAGATGTTGAGGAGTTTCTCCCTCTCTCTGCGCTCACGATCGTCAATTTTAGTTCGACTTTTTACCATTTTTCTTCTCTCACTCCTTCCGGTACCTCCTACACGCTCAATGGGTGATTCATGGGCTTCTCTGTGGCGGTTAATTGCTCTTGTTTTGGAATGAGGGAACGTCATAGGTGGAGATATGCAGTCATTATGTTTAAGTGGAGGGTTGAATCCAGGAATACGAGAAACGTCATGATTTAGCAGGAAAATTGAACATGAGACAAAAGTTTAACAATAATTCCAAAGCATTCATTTCAATATCTCAATCAAGTTACTTTTATACTGACGGACCAACGTACTTTTGGCTGAAAAATTAATTCTTGGTTTAAGAATTTTTTTACTATTACATAATTCTTGAGCCAATATTTTTCCCTTGTTCCTTAACTATTTTTTATTGTCCAGAGAAGGAAAGCTATGAGGGTTTTTTTTCCCTGGACAATGTGCATACTTAAGGAACAAGAGAAAGAGATTGGCTCAAGATTGTGATTGTGATTGTGATTGTGATTGAGATTGTGTGATAGTAAAAAATATTCTTAGATCAACACTTAATTTTTCAGCAAAAAGTACGTTTTTCTGTCAGCGTACAACTTGCCTTAAGTCGATGAAATTTTTTCAGAAGTAGAATGATCCTCGACTTGACTCAATCTCAGTAATTTTTGTTTCGAAGAAAGCGTGAAAAAATTATCCTGATAACGTTCAAAAATAGACATCAAGAGATTTTTTCCAAATAAATTTTCCAAAATTTTCGGCATTGAAAAATAAATCTGTCGTCTATTCAATTGAGTACTTGTTGATTTCTTGTGTATGTGAATAATTTCCTTCATCTATCATTCAAATACAACAATACGAAACGCATACTCATCATTCAGGAAAGTGATGTAACAAGAATCGATGAATCAAGTTACCGTTTTATTAATTGCATATTGTGCCTTGGAACGTTGGAGATCAAATTATTCCTTATTTGCATCAATTTCTCAATGCAATGATGCAATGATTCATCAAATCCGCCGTTCCCAAGCCAAGCTCGAATATTCCGAAGTGGCTGAGACACGAACGCAATCAGGTTTTTAAGTATTTAAGCAGAATTCTGAGTTCGCATTATTTATGTCTTGCGATTTTTGGATTTTATGAAAGTTTTGAAGTGGTTGGTAGTAAACCGTCAAAGAAGAGAAAGACAAGAAGGATGGAGAAGTTTGAGTCTCTAGGGATACATACTCGCAGGACTCAACGTACTCAACGTGTAAGAAGTTAAAAGTTTTGGTAAATAAATACAAGTATTTATAGAATGCGAGTGCTCTCTATGACCTGGACCTCCAGTGTTTGAAATAGTTTCCTCATTCTGCTCGGTAAAATGATGGAAGAAATGTTATTAATTAATTTACCTATAGCTTTCAACTCCTTCTATAATCCCTGGAATCTCTACTTTTGCACTTTTGCGCGAGACTACTAATTTCTGATTCTCTTTATGAAAGAATTTTCGTTCTCGGAGCACTCATAATATGTACCAAATTCAGCGAAATCATTGAGATTTGTTGAATAAGTGTAAAATAAAGTTGAACTTCTCTCAAGTGCAAGCAAATGGTATGTAAGTGTATATTGTAAATGTTGGTTAAAAATTTAAAGTAAATGTTCGTTGTGCGACGAAGTTATTTCTCTCAGTGTGAACCCACTGTCTATCTTACCGCAAATCAAAATTTGTTACGCACGAATTCTCAGCTTCAGTGTCGAGCGGGTATTTCGCAAGGGGCGACTGTATACGGTCACACATTTCCCTCTGTCGAGGCTTTCCATTGCCCTTCGGTAAATAGATGCGAGCAAGAGTTGAAATGAAGTGTACAGACCGGAGATGGTCTTTGAGGAAAATAATCTAGTTAAAAAGAAAAAGGTTGAATGTATAATGAGTTTCCCTCAGAAAAGACCATTTATTGCCCTCTAAAAAATGTCGTCTCGCTCGAGAATTTTACTCCGTAAGACTTTAAAAATGTCGAATATTTTTTTTTTCGCCTCTCTATCATTTAAATTCATTTAATCAAACGAAAACACATTTATAGCACTTTTACTATTCACAGTACACCACTGAATTATGGAATCAGCATATTAGCCCGAGGTCACATGACGTTTTCGTAATTCCCTAACGCAAGGCGATACTGTCCATTGTCGTTGAGAGTGTCGAATCATGACCCGAGACAATGTCAGAAGCCACAGACTGGAAAATGTGCATACACAAGCGGCAAATGCCGGAGGTCTCCTCACAAGGGATTTACCGTTGATTGTCGTAGATTTAAGTTACACCAGGGACACCCGGAATTCCCCACAATTTCACCAGGACCACCGGAGAACAATAAATTCCACGGCAATTTAGTTGAATTGAAGAAAGAGATTCCGTGAAGGTAGACCCTGGCAAACGCTTGAAGTCTTGATTCATCGAATAATTTCTCGTATAATCCAAGGATCGCATCAAGTCAATGGGAATTATACCAGAGTTGATTAATATCATCGACATAAATCATGCCACAGGCCTCAACCGCCGAGTGCAGTTGATAATATATTAGGTGTACTGTGCTTTAAGTACAGACATATAGATTTGAGCCCGAACAGGATGAGTTTAGTGGCGGGAAGTGTCCTCGTTATCACACCAGTCAATTGTTTAATCACGACTCCCTGCCTCCGCTATGCCAGCCAGATATAACAACAGTGTCTACGCTAGTGATATGAAACCACACGCGAAAACCCGTTCAACCGGGGACTATCAAGTTCCATGGGCACGTACCATACGCGCTCTTACACGCCGACATAAATTCATGTGTACTATGCATCATGTCTTCTACATGACTCTTAATCCAATCGCGCTCCCTTCCGTCTTGGGAATTATTCGGATAAGGTGTAACTGACGACCTTGTTTCAATCAATGAGAGTATATTTAGTTCCGGATTCTTGATGAACGTAATGTGCTGAATTACGTCATCAATTGATTATTTGAAATTAATGAGAAGTTAGGAGAGAATATTACATTTATAGTTGAGACGATCTAAGGATTTTTTTTGTACTTCTCACGATTTCTCGCCTGAAAATTGCAAGTATCGCATGCTTTGTCAACTCGAAAATTTGAAAATCGGTATAAAAAAATATTGTTCCTTTTTTAACGTACCGATAGTATATAGTAGTTCGTGAAAATACTTCTGTCAAGTTCCTTCCAAATTCTTCTCTATGTGAGAAGGAAGTGGGGGCAGAGTATTTCGCAAAAATTACGTTTCGTAATAACATTTCTTTGTTAATTAATAGAAAAAAACATCGACAGAGTCATATGCAATAGGCAAGACAATCGCGGACGTTTTCTATCAAAAGTATTTGGTACTTAAAAGAAGCACTGAAACACTAGTATCTCTATTTGTCGAGATTATTAAAATCATAATTTATTGGGCCTAAAGACGAAAAACAATATAAACATCCGATAAAACCTGACGAGAAAGAGACTATAATAAAACGGACATGCTCTGTATGGCTTCAATATTCTCTATTCAGTTTTGTGATTCCTTTCGAAGCGAGAACACTCTTTGATAAAAACCAAGTTCAATTGAACTCGGATGGAACTTCATCATTCAAACTTTTTCGTTTATTCATTTGGCTTCTATTGCAGAATAACTTCAAATGCAATGATTCTATAAATCGAAATTCTATGGGAAAAAAACAATCCACTTCAATTCTCATAAAATTTCAATAAAAATTCCTAGAATTTTCCAGTGAAAGCATACAATTTTTTCCATTGAACCCGTTCCTATTCAGTACCCCAGTTTGCGAGGGAGAGAAAAATGACAAAAGTCTATGGTATGTTTGCCGAGAAGAAAATACAATAAGTATAATCCGGATGCGACCCACTTAGAGACACTCGAGTTACATTCAGTACAAGATATCACACGTATTGTTAATACTACCAGTCAAGATTCAATTAAGTACTGAGTGATTTTTTGTATAATTTAATTCTACTCACTTAGACCTGCTCCTCCGGATTAGTACGATGTGGATAATGATTAGTTGCTTTGATATCAGAAACTTCTGGCCTTGGCAGTAGCCGCGGGGGTGGCGATATCCGTATGAGTCTCTCCGGCTTTTTATCCTCGTCTACGTAGCTCAACATACTGTGGGTATCGGATTTGTGGTTATTATCGAGACTAGATTCTATGTGACTCGCGAGTTCATCGCGTTGCGGTGAGTCTGCAAATCTCGTATATCTGGAGATAGTTATCAGGGAAATGAAATTAATAAATCGATAATAATAATAACTGCGCTTGCCAAGGACTATCAGACTTCTGAAATTTATAATTTTCAATTGTAAAATTAGCATTTTCAGAACTCCACTTGAGTTTTTCTCAGTTTCTGTTTGCGACTTCTACAAGTGTCACTTGCAATGACAAATTGAAAATTAAAAATTCTTTATTGGGTTCCCTTTCATTTTTTTGACGATGTAAGAAATGATAATAATGGACTCAACTTAAATTTTTTGTTGTGTCAGTGTTCAACACTACAATCCATATAAGGTGATATACCTTGGATCCAAAGTGACTCTTGAGGCGGATTTTTTCATGGCACTGCTTGTCGATGAAGGATCTAATGATATTTTCGTGGCTGACCTTTTCATCCCGTCGGAACAGGTTTTGGAATCGTGCTTTTTGATATTCGATTTGGCCATATCCCTGTGAATCTCTCTTTCATCCTTTGACTTGAGACTCTCCCTGCGATGTCCCCTCAGACTCGCGTTTATGTCCTCCAGGACTGCATTGTAATCCTCCTGTTCACCCTCTTTGATTACCACTCCACTACAACCAGCCTGATCATCATCCTCCTTTTTCAATCATCAACGTCAATTAGAATCACGCTACATGGATTTTTGAGGTAAATTGAATGTAACAATTTCCTGGCTGATGAATTAAAACAGGAAAACCTTCATACCCCATCGTGTGTGTAGAACATTGCTAATCTCTGATCCGGCTGTACATTGATACTGTTACGTCTTGGTGAATCGTCCGGGCCAGTTATCATCACGGGAATTGGCGTGGGTGGTGTTGGTGAGTGCATGTGTAAACCCCCTGATGATGATGCTGAACTAGAACCGGAACTCGTCGTCAACGAGCTGCTTGAATCCTCACGGTATGTTGGAAATGTCGCTGAACTCATTCTTTCTATAATTCAAATCAAGGTGGAGTTAGATTTTAATCCACAGCTGTGTTATAGGAAATTAAATCCTCTTAACGTTGAAAAACGTTCCTTCTATTTTTTTATTTAATCAGACTAGAGAGAGTAATTTTAACCAAAAAATCCTCTCTCTCAGTAATTTTTTAAGTAAAAGAAAAATTAATCGTGGGGAGCGAAATGAATCGAATGTTAGTTAATGAGGAATAGACACTTCCAACTTTAGAACTGTTTTGCAGGAATTGAATCAATTTCTTATAATTATTAGTTTTTCGCACAATTCCATTTCATTGAGACCGAAATTTAAATTCTTCTTATGAACATGTTTTACATAAAAAAAAACGACTTAATTGTGTCAAAGTGAGACTAGAATATAGAATACGAATGAGAAGGAATAATAATAATGAGTGCACAGTAGTTTTCACCTTTTCAAAATAATTTCAGAATTTCATAAACTAGCAGTTAACAGTTAACAGGAAATATCCAAATAATTTAGTTAATTTAATTTTAATTTGTCCGCTGCGGAGAATTAATTTCTTCTCCATCAAGGACATACTACAGCAAAATTTACCATTTCTATTAATCGCGGACGGAATGTCTCTCTACAATCTCGTTGAATTAAATATCACAATTATTTCTTTTTGAGTTAAGAGGATTCCAATCTTTACCTTAAGAGGATTGTGATCTTTCGTAATGAAATCCGTCTCATATGTAGACGTTGTAATGAAAAAGTTCCACTTTGTCAATTCTACTTTCCGAAATATGCATAAGATATTTTTCTCATTCCAACTTTAAATTCAATTCATCTACGGCAGCTGAATTATTTTTAATTGTCGTAGAATGAAAACTTCCAGCCTTATAACAATACTATACAATTATCGAAAGAAATTCTCATCGTAATTAATTTTTTTTTGTACTTATTACTTCTATTTATCGGGAGATAAATTCAAATTCATTTTGAGGAGATTTTTTATGTATATACCTTATCAGAAAAGCGGTGGCTTATTATATATCTTTTTTTTTTCAGTTTGAAATAGAATAGAATAACTAGAATATCAAATATGAGTGCGAGAAAAATAGAGGGACCGGGCACAAAGCCTTTATATTTACAATATTTAAATCATTTTCTCTTTATAAAAATTTTCTGGTGACACAATTGACTCTCTGTGCGTTTTTCACTGCAAAAATTTCTCCATTTTACTACAAAAAGAGTCACCCGAATGATGAAAAAGAGAGAAATTAAATGTACGTAATCCGTGAACAAGGTCAACAGCAATTCTTGACCTCTTTCAACCGACGAGGTTTTTTCTCTCCCAGTAATTACACTTCAAGTTCATTGACACTGTGAGTATTATTGTACATTTTCTGAATAGCACAGATGGCAGCATACACTGGCCCTGGGGACCGGTATCCACTGCTGATAAGATAAGGGCATAAAAAGCTGAGATAAAAAAAAATTGTAATTTCATTTGTTCACCTCCTTTGGCGTGATGCAAAGCTTTTAGCTGATCGAGTTCCGCAGCCGAACATAGAGGTGTATCTACCTCGTATGTGTTATTGAAGAGGTTGTAGTTGACTTCATACTCTCCAGTTTCCTTTTTGAATGTAATGATGTGAGAGAACCTGTGACCCCAGAGTATTTCAGTTGGTAGATACGAGCTTCTGGCCTGTGTCGTCATACCCGTCGATTCTATAACACCTAGAAATCCGAGTATTCATCAGCGCTGTATACTAAACTACATTAAACAATTCATTGACGTAAACTGAGGAAGAAAAGTTGCAGTGTGTACAGAACTAGTAAACAAAAATATACAAAATTTAGATTCATTGTTTCTGACCGGTGTTGTGATGGAAAATATCCTCAGGCGGTGAAAGAATATTCTCGTTCATGTAATTATAATTACGTGACCCAAAAAAACTTTTCTGTTACTAGAGCCAAAATTCCACACGGAAAAATATATATCTTGAGAATTATATATTTTTCATATTAGATGGGCGCATGTTATACACAAAATTAATGTAAAATGGAAATTTATATGAGGCATTCCATGTCAAATGCCAGATGAAAAAAATCTCATGTTCCCGATTATTTTCGCGAATTTTTTAAGAGAAGTAGTATATTAGATGAAGCGCTCACAACACTTTTAGAGCGATTAGATTTTCTTTTTCTTCAGAACAATTATTCGAATGAATTTATAAATTGTATCATTTATCATTAGTTTTCATTTTTTCATACGTATTGTTGTGAATAGACATTGGCTTTTTAAAAAACTACTTTCTTTCTTTGACCCCTTAACAAAAAAAAAATTAATCAACGACAAAAATAAATATTTCTTCATGGTTGACTTTGTTCTAGCCATCAGCTGAATATTTTAATAATGTGGAAAATTATCGTATACTAATAGACATTACATAAATTTTTCCATGTTGACATGTTTTTTTGTCCAAGTGACGAGCGATATTATTTCTTGTATGAAGAAAACATATTTCTTGTACTAGCCGAACGTTGAATACCTTCTAGCATAACAATAATTTCGAAGCGCTCCTTCAGCATATCACTCGCCGAGAGATGATACAGCGGCGAATGCTCATCGATTTTATGAACAATCGTAGTTGGCCATATGAAGAATATTTTATCCTCCTCACCATCACCACCGACTCTCAATTCAGTCTGGTAAAATGGCAATAGCTCACCCTCTCTCGTCACCTGATAATGTGTAAATTAGGAAAATTGATAAATCTGAGAGGCCGGGGGAGGAATATATTAGCATAAATCAATGAATTGCCAGGGAGAGGTGGAAAAAAAAATTCACCAAGTACCTTTCGCTTTATCATCTGTGCACGAACGTGTGCCTCTATGATGTGGCTCTTTCTCATGTCCCCGACTCGGAACATTAGGCATGGCTGACCGTCTCTTTGACAAATCACCGCATTACGGGAGAATAAGAGGGTCTGGGTACGTTTTTTTGGACGCGATAACTTAGCGAATACAATCCCAACCATGAATGCTTGTAGAATAACGCCGGTCATTGATTGAATGCACATTATAAATATGGCCTCTGGGCACTCTGTAGTTGTGTGCTTTGATCCATATCTGAAGGAATAAGACAAGAGTAAATTTTCACATAAATGTACTCAGTGGAATGTTTAAAATTAAATTTTTCCCACCGAAGGAAATTGGAACATCATTGAAATAGCGCGAGCTCCATGTCGTAACCGTTTTTTCAATGGTATTTCATTCCTTAAGGGTTAATTGAAATATGCAAGAAACTTTATTGAAATTTCAAATAAATTTAATATCCTTCTTAATGACGGAAGTAATAAACTCGATTTCATTGCAACGGGAAAAAAATATTTTCAATTGGGGAAAATAATTGCAATATAAAAATTAATTTCGAACTGGACTTGAGACCAATTTACATGAAATGAACACTTTTCATATCTATCTAATGAGCTTTGTGGTGTACATTTTTTTATTCAATTTCTCATTATGATTAAAATGGGTTATACTGAAGTTTTCTTCTGCTATTAATTTCGATTGTTTCCCACGCCAACCCCTCAATTTCTCATTTCAAAATTAAAAATCACTGGATTTAATCAAAATTCAATTTTCGCACAAATGATATGAAGTCTGCTTTCAATTTTCAAAGAACTAAATTCAGATATTACATCCTCCATATTAAAACAAGCTACAGCCACTGCTTTACTTATACGTCAATCTGTTTCATAGACTGTCTAGAATTAACTCGTCTCCTCGGGGAAACTGTAAATTCCAAAATAACTCTATGCCATAGAATTTATTGTAATAGTGTTTGGCTCATGAAGGATCAATAAAAAATTATGAGAAATGTTGTTAGACTTTCAGGAAGCTCCAAAGGTTTTTTAAGTCGGGGAAGTAGTCAATTTTATTTCAGTTTCAAAGGGACAAAATTTATCCTCACCTTCCAACATCCTTGAAATGTATAAGAACAACTTCAAACGATTCACGAAGGCCATTTAAACGAAATTACGAATTTTCAGATTTGCCCAATAGCGTTAACGGTACGTTGAGAAATAAAAATTGCGTTTGCCAAGTAAATCTATTAATTACAAGAAAATTCAGATGTTACAAATGCGCCAATTAAAATTAGTTGCCAAGTTTTTTTGTGTCAGTGTCTATGAATCCCGCGGCTAAGGAATCATAATGGTTTTGATATAAAAAATGATAATCCTGTGAAGAGTGAATGAGTGAAATCTCATTAAAAAACACTTGTTCCAATGGAATTTGACTTATTACAGATGAATCAAAAAAGGTGCTAAGAGTTTATAATATTTCTTACAAACTTAATTGGCTTCTAATTGACAAAAGGAACAAATTTCGGTTCAGTTTTAAAATTATAAAATTTATCTATAATTTGGAAATATCCTTGTTACATAAAACAAGCAATTTCAAACGAGACCTCTCTTCAAACGAAATTACAATTTTCGTATTTACCCAATAGTGTGTTGAGTCTCGACTGAGAATAAAAAACAACTGGTAAAGCCATGTATATCTTCCACACAGGGGGTGAAAGTTTTGTTGACGTCAGTGAAATTTCGGGGATCCAGATCACCGTGGGCGTACGCTATAAGCCACCAGACAATTGCAAACCCCAACCACGATAGTAAAAAGTTCATCGAGAATACCAGCAGTGTCCAGCGCCATTGAGCATCCACCAATGTCGTAAAAATGTCCTGATAGGAAGGGCCAGTGGGAAAAAAAAGAAAATTAGAAATCGACAGGTCAGTGGTTTGTGCGAGGAGCTGACAAAGGGAAGAGAAAAAAAATTGAGAAGAAATTATTAGAAACGTCTGGAGTTTACCTGGAGATATCGCCGACGTCTTTTAGCGACGTTTCCCTGGACAACGTTGCAGTCACCGTGCTTGAACACCACTCGTTTTCGCACTCGCCTAGAGCTAAATCTCGTCTGTCGATATCTGGAATATTTTTTTATCTCTTGAAAAAAAAAAGAAACTTGGGAAATGAGAAATTTATTGAGCACCAAGAGAAAATTCTTAGTTTGGAGGGAATGTTAGGAGTGCAAGTGATGTCATCGGGAGAAATTTATTTTTTATTAAGTTCTCAATAATTTTATAAAGAAAAAACTCATTATTTGATTGAATTTATTATTGTTGCTGAATATTATTTGGTGATATTTATTCTACTTTGTAAGCAATGGCAAAGAATTATCGTCTCATTTATGAACCAGTATTTATTCATTAAAATAGGAGGTAATATTTGCTCATTGTGCTTAAATTTGGGAGAGATTCAAATTTAAATGACGCAAAAAAGTATCTTTGAGATAAAGATAAAGTTTAATATATTTCACCTATTGCTGTATAATCTCTCGAAATTGAAGTATTTCTCTGAAATGAAAAAAAAATTGTTCGTCAACGCGATAAATACTCTCAATCTTTGAGAATTTTTTTCTCTCTCAATGACATCGCTCTTCACCTTTTACCGTACAAAGTTCTCAAACAGAAGGAATTTTAAATTCAAGAGATGTATTTTGCTCAGTGAAACCGTATACCACGTCGATACTTTGGAAAACTGACACGAAGGCCAAGCATCAAGGGAATATGAAAGAGCTTCCGTAAAAAACAGAAATAAAATTGATGTATTCATCCAAAATAATTTTTCAGCCTATACCCAAGGAAGTGGCCTTACTATTCCTGTCTCCAATACTGGTGTTCGTGTCAGGCGATTTGCCAGATTTTTCTCTCAAGGGGGAGGTGTAGCGAGGGCAAGAAAAGCCCTACGGCAGAGGTCAGTGTGTTCTCAAAAAATTCTCAAGTTTAAAGGGTCCTAGGTCAATGATACACATCGAATTCCCTCTTCCACTTCCGCTACTACTGGACAATGACCCTCCTTCTCCAATGAAAACTTCTTAACTACTTTTCTCCAAACAGTTTCTTTCCTTTGACATGCAGTACTACCAGAAGTTCTGGGAACTTCTCCGTCTCACGTATTCGTGACAAATCTACCTCAACTAGTGTAAAATTTATACTCCTCAAGATTTTGGCAAATGATTACTCCAACACACACGCACACACACACGCCAAATCAACTTTTATAAGCTTCTTTGAACTCTACACATGTCCTTGAGTGTCTGGGACGTCTCTGTTCCAAAAATGTTCTTACCCTCATCAAGTCTGAATATTCCGGGATTATCAACATATTTTCATGCGGAATACAAACTCGTGGTGAAATATAAATAGATGGACTACACGATTCATTGTATGTAAACTACTCGGTAAATACCGAAACATCATTTCTGCTGGTTGAAAGCGCAATTGACGTTGAAATGTTTCATAAACCGTATTTTAAGCTTGTCTGTCACGAGGACCAATGGGTTTTCATTACGCCACCCGCGTCTAGGATCCTTGGATGTAACGCAAACCAGCTTCTGGCGTTGAATTTCAAGGTTCAACGTCTCGGGCTCTACATTTCCTCACTCAGAATTCCACCGAAAATCTACATTTTCACGTATGACGGAGGGAAATTCTAGTACCACGCACACACGTGACGACCCTGACACAATGACCCGTCTGCCAAGAATAGAATTGTAGATTACATAGTGATGTTTCAATGGAAGTTTTCAGTGTGTCACGCTGATAGTGATAGCGCTGATTGCAACGACAAGTAATAAAGAATAAATAAGCCACAGTTGAAATATAGGCCAGACTGAGAAGAAACTTGGGGAATAGTTAAGCAGAAAAACGAAGCATATTTTAATGTTTGAATTGAAATTGTGAAGCGAAACATAAAATTATAAAAAAATATTTGAGAGAAATGTCATCCTTTGTCAGTTGAAAAATGTCTCCTGGACCAATAAATGGGATTTCTCAGGGCTCAATGTGGAATTGTATTTTTTTCCCATTGGTCAATGGCTAAGGAATACCACTTGAATTTTTTTTCGCAAGTGACGAAAAATTTCATTTTTTGTGCATGGAAAAAACATTAACAATTATTAATTCTGAATATCTCACGTTAGGTTCAATCAGGAGAACAAATAATATTATTTTTTAATTCTCCAATTTTGTTGATTGTCCAGGTATAGTTTTGTGATGTTCTGCTCCCCCCGAAAAAACAAACAATTATGATTCCAGAAATATTCAGAAATTAAGTGCATACATTGTTATATAAATGCACTCCGTTATTAGGAATCTAACTTTGAATCAATTATATGGAGAAAAAAGTTACAGACAAAGTGCTATGAAATCATTTAAAACTACGCTATTTTTAGTAATTCTGAGACACAGCTATGGGATCCCAGGATTCACAATTTTTCTTGTGATATTTTTGACTGTGGCTTGAGATTTATGTTTTCCAGGAAAATTCATTTCTCACTGGACATTTTTTTATGTACTTATGTGGATATTTGACAAAAACATTTCGCTTCACTTTACGTCCTCCTATATTCCCTGCAATGTCTTATCCGTACAGGACGAATCGCATAAAAGTTAGTCATAGATATTAAATTTTCACTATGTATACGTTCGAAAAGAAAATCAAAGCTACCGTTGCAGTAAAGGCATGCTCCAGTTAAAATCTTCGAAAATATTAAATTTGGCTCTGAAAATTCGAATTGAGACTTGGAAACGTCTTAAGGTACTTCCGCAGTAGCTTATACTTGTGAAAAATTTCGCAACATACGAAAATATTGTCATATATTTTCGCCAAATATTGAAAATTCGTCTTTTTTTAGAATTGCACGGGACACATAAAGAAAATGGAGGATAATTTTTTGAAGTAACTTAGTTGTGCACTATCTAAAATTACATCAACACGTAGGCCAGTGTATTTGAAGCAACAAGAATTTGGGTCTTTTAAAATATCGTACTTGAGACACTCTTCACGCCAGGCAGCCTCTCCGGAGGTTGTGGCCTTGACCACCAGCATAGAGACCTGGGAAATGGCACGACGGAGACCAGACAGTGTCATACCATCACCTAGATGAACCCGATGTACAGTGGTAGGAGTCTCAGTTGCATGTGACTGTTCCATTGTCATTTTATTAAAATCCCTCTCAGCACCTGCCAAACTCACTCTTAAACCTCGCGAGTTCGCTGAACCTTCCTGTTTATTAGCACTGAGAAGATTTAATACCGTTTTCCGATTTATCGCTGCACCGAGAGCATTTATACTCGCGGTCGATTGCCTCCAACCGATAATCAAGAGATTCAATCAAATAGATTGAATTTGTTATTCAGTATTGGAAAAATAATTTGGGATGATCGATAGCTTGGCTCATCTGGGATATTGAGGTTTAACTGATTTTTGAGTGGCCCCCGGCGATCTTCATTGGGCACCTCGGTGGTAGCCGGGGGGGAAAGATCTAAGTGAGAGGAGTCAAGTTGAAAAAGAAAAGTGAGCTGTGGCCCCTGGGATAAATTTAGCAGCACGTTGCCTCCCTGTTTCGCGTTAACACCGAGTTAGTAAAGTTTGAAGATACGGTTGGGTTAGTTATTCTGTTTAAGGGAAGCCAAAATTTAGAAGGAAGATGATGTAGAAATTCGCACTTAAATTTAATTATCGTCTAGGGGTAATTTTATTTTCTTTTTGCATAGATTATAGTACTCGATTATGTGATTTCTCATGTCCTCTATTTCTGGAATTGAGGAAAAATTTCAGAGCCAAATATCACAACGTGTCCAGAGCCAGAGAAATATCCATACCAAACGTTTACACCACATTCGATGGGCTTTTCAGTTGTCACTCAAAATCTAAATGCGTGTCCAAAAGTCAATTGCCCATGATCTTCTCGCTCTTTTTACATCATTTTTATAATCAAAACTAGAGGATCAGTGGGAATCACCTTTCACTAATCGACCGACGCTCCTTGAGTCGGAGATACTCTCCTTTGTTAGCCACTTTATACTTTTATTTTATTTTTACGCCAATCAGTAATTATCAATGAAATTCTGTTGTATCATTGAGCGGCGGAAGGGAAACGATTTGCATCGAATTCGGCCAATTAAGCGCGTACCCTAACGAACGGTATCTCATGCGACACTGGGACGCAACACGACCAATTCGGTTTTTGGCTGGGCATCGATGATTTCCTTCTGTGCGTGCCCAATCTGTGCGTCATCGGCAATTTGGCATGATTGGACGGCTTTATTTGTCCTATAAAACTTTCAGGACCCCTCCCCCCCCCCGCGCCCGCCGAAATTTTCAATAATCAACACCTAGTCGAGGGCTTTCCTAAAAAAATCAGTGAATATTTTGCAATTTTTTTCCTGTCAATTAGAGTTATTTCCGGTGGTTCATAATTCCCATCGATCAATTGTCGCGATTGGCCTTTGCACACGGGAAGGGGAAAAAAATGGTTGCAATCAGCCAGAAATTGGGAACAAGATGATTCTATTTTTATTTAATACCCACGTAGTTTCGCAGAGAGGCATTGTAGAGGCGCCAGAATTTTGTGCGGATTTTCTCAAGATAAACTGTACCCGATATTTTCACTCCCCCTCTCTCTCTCTCTCTCTCTCTTGTTGGCATATCCAGACAGTTGTACGTGGTGGTACACCTAGTGTGCATAGTCACCCTCTTTGAAGAGATATACCCACTCCACCTAGTGACACAGCACGTAGAGGCATTATCCAAGTTATGCATAAGAAGAAGGCAATGTTATCGTGAGTCCTGTCAAAGTGTCAGTCGACACTCGACCGGCCGATGTATGGGAATATTGCAGCGCGTAGCATTAAATAAACCAGATAAAATCCATGCACAAATGATTCTCTGGTAAAGGCCAAAAATAATTCACCACCTTCTCCTCCAACTCCCTCGTATCTGCAAATATCTGATCCATTTTCACATTGCAAAACCATCGGAAGATGAGTGGAGTGGAAAAAAAAGTTCCCTTTTCACACTGAAGCTCTCATGTGACGCGGTACACACACTCCCTGAATAGGATTCCCTGAATGTGACGCGAGGCTCACGGATTGCGGATAACGCAATACTCAATCGTTCCCATTACATTTATTTCGAGCGAGGGGGAAGTGGATTCTTACAGATTTTTTTCTTGGTAATTAATGCTCTATTGTTTGACCGCAAGCGCCCATATGCCCTTCCTTTTTCTTTTATCTCGCACGGTTCTGCAGTTTGAGCGAACCGGAAAATTCAACGAGTGACAACAACGGTAATAACACTGATAAGCAAAGTGGACGGAACGTTATGGTGACTATCGAGTAGAGAAACTAAATTGAGGTATGTGAAATGGAAAAAATATCCAATCAGTTTGAATCAAGGCTATGCCAACAGCTTTACCATTTTCAAAGTGGAACGTCGCAATTTTTTATCAAGCCATATTTGATTCCCGATTTTCGAAGTTTTTACACTGATTTTATTATTTGCGTTTTGAGACACTGAATTTTATCTTTCGTATTGAATCGATGGGTAAACGTTCAGTGATATATAAAAATAGGGAATTCCATTATTTTCTGCAATTAAATCCACCGGTAGAGATCAAAGCGCAAAGAATAGGGTTTCGATACTCACAGGAGTAGGGTTTTTAGACTCGTGGAATTATATCACTTGCCTTCGGTTCGTGCTATAAACCTCCCACGACTCCGAAACACTTTCCCGTTATCGTATTGAAATGTCTTATCCCTACAACTTAATGTTTCATTTGTAAATGTTGGAAATGTTGTTTTTCTCTGTAATAAGTAATCGAATTAATGAAATCTATTGGAATCATTTCGAAGATATTGAAATCGACTCCCTTAAATTGACATAAGTGAAATTTTCCTATGCATTTATGACTTTATATATCTATTTAAATGATTTCGATGATTATGCATGGAAATTATTGTAAATTGTCCAAAATAAAACTAGAAATTCAAACGGTTTTTTGTTGGATTTGAATCCGGGCTGTCTGTGAACTAGGTTACACAATTAAATTCCAATCGCTGTGAGTCATCTACCTTATTAAATAGATGATTATATGGACGTATGGGCTAATTTCTCCATCCTTCGCGTTACCTTGTAAAGGCACCGATTCAATTAAGCCTTCTCAAGTAACGGGATACAATGAAAAAAGATGTTCACTGAGTAGTCAAATGAAAATCAAAATTCGGCAAGTCTTCGATTTATCGACAGCTATTATAATAAATTGTAAGCTCCATGGCAACAATTCTGTTTTTGAAAACTATTAATAGATGCTGCCTTTATATAAAATATTTGATCACATTTATAATGTGATTGATATAAGAATAGGAGTGTACTTATGAAACGGTTAATTTGTACTTGAAAAGTCAATACTATTGAGTGTTTTCGTATTTACTTGTTGACTGTTGATACATAATTTGTTAGAAAGGAACTTGGGCCATGAGAGCGGGAAATTATCGATAATTAGCTGTAACTTTTATGGCGGAAGCAATCAATCGCACCGCATATATACTGATTTAGATATTTTTATCTGTTATTTAAATACTATCAGTCTCACGTGACAATATTAAAGGAGTGGAATAAATTTATGCCAGATAAATATTGTGCGAGCATCCCAGGATGTGACGTAATTCTATCTACCGAAAAAACAATTGGCAATAAAAAACTATTTTTCTTCCAAAAAATTGCTCTCCCTAGATTTGGCTGGAGAGAGCAGATTCTGGTTACAACGAAACTATCTTCATCTTAGAACCCACTACAAAATTTGTCGTAGAAACTTTTTTTACTCTCAGTTGAAGAGTATTATTTTTTATGGTGAAATACTTTCGTATCGCCCATAATTAAATTAATGGAATATTAATTTAGCTCTATCGTCTGCCAATAATTGAATCTCTAAGAAATCGAATAATTTGACCCGTTCCATCAATACCGGCACTATTTAATACCGTTAACGAACACTTGTACTGAATCATCAGATAACGACTTTACCACTAAAAGTTATTCTACTGGATGTAAATCTCTGGAAACTTCTGAACACTCTGAATTTGAGATAATATTTTCATGTTAATATATGAGCCATGCGTTACGTGATTCAAGCTCGACTTATCAAAAAATTATCTGTCTATCAATGTATAGTAAAAAATTCTTCTTTGAAACGAAGAGGTTTTGAAAAAAAATTATTTTTCTTCTCAGTAGATATTTTCATAGATAACTGTATGATCTGTGAAAAATTGTAATTTGTACGATTTGAATAATGTAATCCGCTCCATCGATATATTTGGATATTTTAGATGAACACGTATGATAAATGACGTAATATAAATTTCTCTTACAATGCTCTCCTTAATATAATGATTTACCTGCTCAGCAGTGGACCTGTTTCACCATTAAAACTTATTCTACTGAATGTACGCCTCTGAAAACTCCCCAGCACACTGAGTTTGTCTTTGCTTGAGTCCTTAGCCGTTGACGGCTGTTCACTCGTCTCCTCCCCCAGGTTGACAGCAACAGCAGTAGCTGGTACAGCTGAATTCACCAGTAGCTCAGCCCATGGTGTACCCGATCTCCGACTAGACACGTCGTCTTTCGTCTCCTCCACGTCACTCGGCATGACCAGGTGTGCCGAGATTAATTTGCTTTTCAATGAGCCCTGACGTCAATCAGTGCAATTGTCAGCAGCTGATTACGGGCCTCCGAAAATTGTGGGAGTTGAGTAAAGACGTACGACACTTGTTCATTGTTTTTTTGCCGTCCCCTGGTGCCACTGACAGGGGCAGAATCCACTCTGAGTTCCATTAGAAAATACTAACTAATTTCTTAACATTTTAATTCCATTTATCAATGTCACTTTGATCTCATGGAATTCACTTCGACTCGGAATTCTCCTCACTCTCCCCTGACTGGTTCAATTCGAAGAATCGAATCGAGTGAATTGGCGGAGAATTCGATTGTGAATTTCACGTTCAACGATTGAACGTGAAAAGTTTTCCCCGACGTATTCTCCTCAAACTCATGCTCAAATGATCTTCAAACTATTCCGCAACCATGAATCTATGATGCCACTGTCTCCATAAAAATAATTTCTTCAACCGTCAGAACTTCTCTCCGCCACTGGCGCGATAAGCGAAACTATTTCAACGATTCACTATGAAACTAGACGAAAACGCCGTCTTTCATTCAACCCACATACACACTTTTCATTAGGAAATGTTCACTGCTTGTAATTTTTTAATTTATCGATAACAGGCTCTACCACAGGTTTATTTTAATAAAATAACAAGTAAAATACAGTGGCACCATTTTCAGCGACAGTTGAAGCAATGATTACGGTCTCATAACGGTCTGGCCGATGGATTTACAATGAACTAAATTGAAAATTTCGACTAGGTGGTAGGAAAGCTGTCAGCACGATGGAACAACTTCTGAGATTGCGGGACAAACCCGGCATATGCGAAAATAATCTAACGCATTATAGCTAATACCCAACACCGGGTGGCCACACACCCACGTGCTGTTCGCGGCGATGAGGCAAACGAACACGCGCGATATAGCCCTCATAGTCCGTTGCGAGGGTCACAGGTGGGGAGGGAGGGAGGTGGAGACCAGTCACCGACACATGTGTTTGAATATAAAGTCTTTGCAATGTTTTCCATAAATTTCGATGACTGGAATTATCGTCTGTACTTAATCGCTCTCGGTTGGCTGGGATTTTTTTTTCGCTATTCGCCGTCACTGAGGAACATTCACGTTTTGCTGTACTGAATTATTGCGATATGGAGTGGAGCTTTGAGAGTATGAATAAAGACTGGGTTTGTGGGGAACGATAAATGTCAAATCCGGCATGCATTGTGATAAGAGTACATCGGCAAATATCCGTGGGAAATGACGAAAACGGGAATATGATAGATGATGGTTGTGACGGATAGCGTTGCGGTGAGGGATCACGGGATTGGGGGTGAATGATTTGTTTGGGCTTGGGGGGGGGGGGGGGGGGGGGGGGGGGGGGGGGGGGGGGGGGGGGGGGGGGGGGGAAGTGGTGGCAAAAAAGATTTAGTGATCAGGGGAAACGGTTCAATTTACCAGCAAAGTGGCGGTTGCTCGACATCTGCAGGATTTTGAGGAGGCGTTCGAGTTGGAGATGGTAGGAGGACGACAGCAGGTGAGTGCTGGTCTACCAGATTTTCTGCTTTAGCGGCAAGTGGTATTGAGGAGAGTGAATATTTTCCAGAATATTGGGAGTTGGACATGTGGCAATCCGTTGTTCAATTGATAGTGATTATTTGTTGTGTCGATAATGGTGTTATAGCGTTAAAAAAAGAAAAGACATATCGCGAGAGAATAATTCAAACAGGGCTCAATATTCTTGATTTACAAACGAAGGGTAAGTTGGGTGAACTACTACGAACTGTTGGGTTAAGAATAAGAAATTAAAAAGCCATCCCCATGGAAAAATGGGATTCGAAAAAATATCTGAAATAGGGTCTTTTTGTGGCGAAATTTCATTTCCCATAGACCTGACTTTTATTCTTATTATTATTATATTTATTATATAAAATTTATGTTAGAATTTATGTAATTGATATATGTTTGTGGATATGTATTTTTTTCTTCGTGAATACTGCTCGATTACGGGAAAAATTGCGTGTGCTAATTGACAGTAAGACTGCAATTCCGTATCAAATATACTGAAAGAAAAAAAAAATTGACGTACATATTTATTTTGGATAACTAAATGCCCGAAATTCTTATAGTAAAATTCAAGGCAAAAATTCCTGCCGCTGTTCTCAGTGTGCAAATTTGAGGCGTCATCGGGTAAGTAAAGTCTCAGTCTGCTGGATGAATCATCGATACCCGGATATTTCTGGAAATAAAGTAATTATTGAGTTCTAGACGAGTACCGTTTTACTGATTTTTCAATGTTTGCTTATCACATACAGATGGTTTCGTAATACGCACATAATAAATTTGTGATTTACAACAATTTAATTTTATTATTCCTCATTCTTTGATAATTTTAGATCAGACATCCATCAATTCTCCGTTTGTATCATCTCCTGATTCAAATCGAATTAGATGAACCGATAATCCTACATGAAGGTCGTGTATAAGTAACCTTCTTACGAAGGGGAAACAGACGGAGTGAGAAGATATCACACCAAAGTAGTTTGTACCTCTAATTAAATCTTGGCTTCAAATGTCAAGTTTATTAATGCAGGACTCTCGGGTTTCCCTATTCATCGATCTTTATTCTTTGCTGATGTCTCAGGTCCCTGGGCAAATATATCCTCTGATTTATGCTAGTCAATCCAAACAAAAACAGACATTTTCATCTGATGTGTTTCAGCTGATGTGACGATGAAGCTATTCGCTTGCGCATGAATCTGGATGCCAAGCACAATTGGGAATCATCCCACGGGAGGAAAATATATTATGATTTCCTGAGGAAAATGCCAGATTATGATAAAAATTCATTTCGACAATTTTTTTGATGAATTCTTCTCAAAAGCGAAATGTAGAAAGTAGTTTTATTAAGAGGGTATTGTAGCTTGATAAATTAAAAACAGCACTGAATAGTCGTCAAACAATATAATATTTAATTTAATAGTGTGGAGAAAAATTTTAGGAAAAGAATTGACTGGGGGCATAAATTAGCTGGGAATAAAAAGGGCCTTGCGAGGCCCGATGCCTACAAGTCCTCCCATGTGTTCCAGAGACGAACGATAGCCATGGCGACGTTCGCTGAGGAATTTACAAAGAAGTGACGAATATAGTTTGATGACTAGTTTTATTAAGAGTGTATTTTAGCTTGGTAAAATCAAAACTGTACAGAATAGTCCCCAAATGATATACTAGTTAATTTAATTGGAAAGGTGGTCAAATAAAAACAATCAAGCCTAACGTCGCAAGTAGAATTGCGATGAGGGCCTCACAAGGCCCTCTTTGTCCCTGGCTAATTGATGGCCCGAGACGACACCTTTTTCCAAAATTTTCCTCCACAGTAATGAAAAAGATAAAATTTCTAACAACGAGTGTTTGTTCATGGATAATCGATGAGTTTGAAAGTGATTCATTGTTAATTTCTGATATATTGCAGTTTTTCCGGAAAATATTCCTCACCGATATATTCCAAAACTGATGAAAATCTAACTGGGTCATTTCAAATTTTTGATGTTGATTTTCGGTCGAAAATATATCTCACTTGTATGGTCGATACATGCCAAACATGATGGAAATTTGATCATTGGTATATTGCACATATTGGCCTTTTTTCGTCCACTTGAACAGGTCAGAGAAATAAATATTCAACGAAAATTACATATATTTTATGGAAAATTGTACCGACCTGTTACCTTCATAATACCGCCGACAATGCTTTCACTTCAGTTTCCTCCGCAATATCTTGAAATCATAATATTTCTCTCTTGAAAATCTTGTCGTACTGCGTATTAAAATTTTATTCTGTTCCCCATGTTAATTTCCCGGGGGCGTTGGCAAATTTTAACTTTGAACTCTTCGTTTATGGAAGGAACATTAATATAACGTCACTGAGATGTGGACGTGGGTCGGTTGGAGCGCGATGAATGTTTAGCAATATCAACGATTCCTGCTACGTTTATAGAAGATTGATTTTTTGTTCACAAATTCGCCCAAAGAAAGAATTCATGATAAAATTGTGACACTGTCCCTAAGAAATAGACTCAACTTCTGGATATGGAAAAGTTTTTATGCCGGTATTTGACATATTTCTCAACGGATTCCAACACAGACAGAAAAACGTTCTTTTGGCTGAAAAATTAATTCTGGGTTGAAGAATATTTTTTACTATCACATAATTCTTGAGCCAATTTTTTTCTCTTGTTCCTCAAGTATTTTTCATTGTCCAGAGAAGGAAAGTTATAAGGTTTTCTTTCCCTGGAAAACGTGCATACTTAAGGGACAAGAGAAAAAGATTGGCTGAAGAATAATGTGACAATAAAAAATATTCTTCAACCAAGAATTAATTTTTCAGCCAAACGTACGTTTTTCTGTTAGTGAATCGTTAGACCCCCAGGTTCGCATTCTATCGGAACGGAGGGCCGTTTTTCATTCTTTTTTCATGCTGTATTTTGCTGAAAATTTAAATGGACCGTTTGTATCATTAAACAAATTCACCTGACTATCATTTATCAAGATTACAGTGCTTTTGGTGGCTAAGCCTTTATCATCTATACCTATTATTTCTTGTTGAATGACTCGGCAACGATGACATCTTGTAGTGCGATAATACAATTGTATTGTATCTTGGTAGTGTACATAGTATGTATTGAACACACTAGGTATATACTTGTCAGCAGCAATACCTACATTATAATTCTTTTAATGCAAACAAATATAATGACAAAAGCATTGCTAGTAATTTATATATATACATGGATAAATAGATAAATTTAAGATCAATTGCATTGGTTCACAAGGTTTATTATAGACTGAAAAAAAATACTGAAGCAGTGGCAAGGAGGGTTAGAAAATTGTCGCAGAATTTTTTTAAAGGGAAAATATTTCCACCATTTGATCCTTTGTATCAGCTAACGCAAAAGGTGGAATAGAACAGACGGGTGGAGTCTTTTGGCCATTCAAGGGTGAGGCTAGATACCTCTATAGATACGCGTGCCTACTTCTGACTAATTACACTTGGTAGCCGACGAATGTAGCGACGTTCATGACAAAACCCTCAGGGTATTATCTATTAATTGTTTGCTCTTTGGTTATAATGAAATCTGTAATTCTGTAGATTCAACTGACTTCTAATCAAATTTTTAAATCGTACATGATATAGAGGCACTCATTCACCTTTCACAATACAATGGCCCGAGGAAAAAATGAACAACTGCATAAGAACTCATATGCAGGGAATGAGGGAAGTACAAAGGTCAAAGGGAAATTTATTTGCCGGCAATTTTTTCAATGAAGTTAGCCCAGGAGAGTTTTCCGTATAAAATTGCAATGTGAGCTGCCTTTTGGTCAAACACCAGGGACTACAGGTTTGAAACGATTGCTTTCTGCATATGGTCAAGCTATTTCGAGTTATTCTACCATAGAGAATTTTAATCGTAGGTAAAGCGGGAGCTTTGATACATGCGATATGAATAATCCTCTGCAGATCCTATATTTGATTAAATATTAATGGGAATCTGATGGAGACACTGTAGAGACATGAATTTTGTTTAGTCTTTGTTGCAATTATCCCGTTTATCCATTTAATTTAATAAATGCTGTAGAACAGAATAATATTTCATACCTTTATTAAATTTATTTTTACATTTTTTGATGTCAAACGGGTAAGGTGTAAACAGATGAGGTTAATATCATTGAGGGTGAACTACAATATGGTTAATATAAAAAAATATTTGAGTGAAAAAAATAATTACTAATTAGTATGTTGTTTATGTAATTAAGATTATGTTTTAGTACATTACGTTAGAAGTATGAAAAGGGGAGCAGATTAATACGAGTGGGGAAGGTACGGCTTCGGTACGGCTTCTGCTCCTCTACTTGCCTCATCACGTCTATCTCACGGTTGCGCGGGACCTACGACTCTCCCTAAAAATATTAATACCCGAGTTGAATGTTTCCCCTTTTTTACACGGGTACCGTACAGAATTTTTGTAAAAATCAGCATGAGGAAAAGGGAAGCAGGTTATTCTTGAAATATGAAGCACGGGAAACTGAAGAATATAAAAATAATATACAGATTATCTGACCAAGAATTGACAATATTAATTCGTCTGTTTTTCGTTCTCTTTACTTTAATTTTGTAGTTATTTATCAATAGTGTAGAAGATTACATAACTGAAGGGTCTATAGATTATTAATTAAATATATGAGGAACAAACGTTTGGAAATTATCATGAACTCAATCAGCAGAAAATTCGTCTTCGTATATTTTTTAATCGTAAATACATTTGCAATTTAAAACAAACGACTGACAGTAAGGTTGCCGAATGACTGATGCAATTTCATCGAGAGAACTTGACTGATTTTTTTTTTGCGATACCCATAAGTGTAAGAATAACCACTCTGAATCCATGTGAACCCTAAGTTGTAACTATAAAATGAGTAGATGTAAACGAAAAAAAAATTGGATGAACCAAAAAGGGGCCTTTTACATAGAAAATTCTGTATCCAAGATGGGAGTTTTCCGAGCACACGCTTCAAAAATACACTTAGTATATTGTGCAACAACAGTGAGATTTCATTTTTAAAAATATCATTGGTTTCTAATAATTTAAGAATGTAAAAATTCAACTTTTAATTAATTAAAATGGACGATATACAATTGGTGCGATTGAAAAGAAAACGATCCAGTCGTCGAATTGTCTTTAACAAAGCCGCCATTTTTGACGCACCGAAAGTCATGAATTCATGCCGATCATTTAATGCCGATAGGTTATGGCAATCTTTTCTGTTTCAAATTCGATGCGGTCTATACCAATCGAATATTCTGTGAATCGATTTATTCGTGTCATTGAGTCTGACACTTGCGGACCATTTTCTACTGAATTTCAAGTAGATCAGGAATGCCGAATAAGAAAGTTGCCCAGAGTTTCACAATAGGACATTTCATGCTCGAACTTTAAAAAACTGATCATCGTCCGCCATGTGTAAGATTACCTTTCGAGTCGTAGGTGAGGATGACAAGCACGTGGGGGATGGTGATATGTTTTCCACGGCGAGGCGTGACGATTATTTCTCGTGTCGCCGGACCTGAGACGTCACCTTATTGTGACGCGCAGCGTCATAAATGGAATAAGTCCTCAATAATAATATTTATAGAATTTTATAGTACATATGGTATAAAAAAAATCTGTGACAAATTTTTTTATTGTCACAAATCTGTTTCTTTTCGGATATTTTTCGTTCATCATCGTATGCAAATATTGACATATGCGAGGAGGACTCCGAGAGATTTCAAAAATATTCAGTCACAGGCGCTTGACCTCGAACTAATCGCCATTGGTGCGTTGAGAATGATATGGATACAGCCGTGGGTGTCTTTTTAGAACCGGTAGCTTGTTCGGATGTTTACCTCTGACCCACCTCTCCTTCTCAGCAAAGCCTTCCGCTTTCCCTCTCAATGGCATCCCCCTCGGTAGTCGCAGTGACTCTACAGCCCGGGGCCCACTGCCTCTATGTACATTGGGATGCGGATATATCAGGTTACCATTGGACGGATAAAAATCCACTGGTGTACCTGTTCGCCTGCATCAAACGCTCTATTTCTCTTGCTTCATGTTTTTTTGCTCACTCGCACTTTTTCGTCACGCTTGACTCGTTCAGTGCTCTCAATAGTCGCATCAATATTTGTCCAATGCTACCGTTCACAAGTTTTTTGCCCCACCAACTGGGTAAGCGATGCTCGTTCCATTTTAGAAAGCCTCAGGCAATAGTGGGTTGTCGAGGAAAACATTATTCTAAAATTCGATAGAGGAAAAATAACATGGGTAAAATTTACTCTTCTTATGAGTGGTGTCAGTGCAAGTGAGCAAATTCAATACTATTTTCGTTTTATTTCGAAATAAATGTTGCTTATTCGGCAGCAATTGAATTTGTTCTCTTCAATATTCTCTATTAGAGTGTCAGTTCAAATAAAATCGATTTAACTACTTTCCAGTGTTATCAAGGGCCGAATTATCTAAATCATTAATTAAAATTTCGTCATTTCGATCTTTTTTTTAACAAATTAAAAACTCATCACATTCTATAACATTTTGTTCAATATTGAGCAGTAATTGAATATGAAGTTGTACTTTTAAATTTAGATTATGCGTTTGATGGCCACATCAATATAGACAATAGCTCTATGTAGTACACGAAAGATCTTTTAACTTTATATGCCTGAAAAACTAATGTATTACTTCTGTGCAGCGTGTGAAATGTTGCAAAAAATTCTCTCATACAACTATTAACGTGAATCCGACTTGCGAGATGAGGCTCATTGACTTCCTCCGAGAATGGATAACTCCATTAGTTGCCGTGTCTGACGCACTTACTCTGACCGATTGAGTTAGTTCGCCGACTGAAAGCGCGGAAAGATTTCCGCCAGGATTCTTTTCGACATGTCTGAAAAGTGGAAAGCTCCGACTAAATTTCGTTAAAACTACCGTTGGACTGCTTTTGCAGGATACAAGGGATCGCGGACAAAATAAAAAAAAGCAGGCAGGGCGGATAAATAAAAATGCTGCATTCTTCATTTCATCGATGGAGATTGAGTGTTGAAAAAAATTTAAACGTTGAAAATCCTGGGGGCTCTTGCCTATATATACGAGTAATGCAGTGGATCGAAAGTTCGTGTTGTTCTTCATTGCTCTCTTTGCTTTCCCGCTTCGCACTCTGTACGCGCATTGTCACCGCGAGAATCCAGGAGTCGATACAGGGGAGGAATGCAGGTGCGAAGCACTGATCCAGTACGCCCGTATGGTCACGGTATACTCGTTGAAAATCGCCACTCACTAATTGCTTTTCAATTAATGCGTTTGGTTCAATCGCCTGAAATCATTCCTTTTTTTTCAACTAGTATTATATTAGATAATAATAATAGTTAATAGTTTTGGCAATAGGTTCTCATGGAGACAATCATTTCGTCTATTTGAATATTTAATCCGCCGGTGAACGCACAGTACCGCTTTTTAAGGCTCCACGGATTCAAGAATCTGAACAGCATTGCCGTAATAATTTTGACTTGTAATTGAACAATTATCTTTATTTATTATTACCATTGTTTTACATTCCTGTAAAGACGAACTAACAAACTATAATGGTATTTTATATACCATTACAGTTTGTCAGGTACCGCATTTGTCAATCTGCCTTCTCCTACGTTTTTCTCTTTCATTATTTTTTTGGTTTTATGGACGTCTTACTTTTGACTCTACTCCAGTTCGACTAGTACTGCACGGACAATCATGTAAAACCCCATACGCACAGCCGGCCGATTGCGCAGGGCCCTAATGTAGTTTTCCGTCACACTGTCTGGAAACGGACACTAAGCTGCTACACGGTGCCTGCCGTCCATCATTTTTGAACGAGCGAGATGTTCCAAAGCAGTTATCCTGGTACTACCGACCGGAGCAATGCCGCGGCCACCTAATTATTACGGGCGGTTAGTAATTGACCAAATTATTGAGGACTAGAAAAAGTAAAACTTCAGAAAATTGTGGTTTTTCAGTTTTTTATCGGAAACTACACGGAGAGAAAAATTCAATAAAAATTATGTGTCACTTCCTTGATCTGCCAGCCAAAACGATATTCCGTAAAAATTACGGAACTGACACGTAATTTTTATTGAATTTTTCTCTCCGTGTAGGATTGAACGCGCGCCCCACGCGCCTATGCACGTTTCTCGGGTGAGTATTCAGCTTTATTTCTTTAATTTATATTTCATCGGTTTTAAAAGTACGTTGTTCTCTCAATTAGTTCATTGAAATCGTATTCAGTGATTTCTGTGAACGTCTCTGCTATGGCCAAATCCAAGTAATAGAAATCGCTATCTACGTCCACCAGCAATAACTCAATCCCTTCTAATTTCCGGTCGGAAAACAATGGTTTTATTGTCTGCTAAACAGGATATGGATGCCATAAAGTTTGATCTAGTTATACTGGCTTAATAGGGGGCTTCCTGAAGCGCTTTTCATCAATTTAGACATCCCAAGCACGCAACTAATAATTTCTAAATGCAGAGTCACTATTCTCTACTGAATTAATGACTTATTCTACGGTTTCCAATTTAGGGATATATTTCCAGAATCCTGTAATAACCAAATAGTACTTGCATTTCCGTCGGATGGAATGGAATCTGTTGTGGAATTGACTATTCCAGTGGGCTAGGAGCTTTCCATGAGATCAAATCAAATTGATGGTAAACCATGCAGCTTATTATCCCAAATATATTCGATGTATTATTATTTTCATGTTGGATCGTGGGGAAACCCACTTTTGTACATATATATGAGTACATTATGGAAACAGGTGGTGGTTGAGATGCTTTTGGCATCGTTCAATATTCGGAGCTTGATTTAAATCCCGGGCGTGCCAAGGGTCGACTCACCCCTCATTCTGGATACCTAATGATGTTTAATTTGTCCGCATCTGCTAAAATATCAATGGTCAATGAATTCGTCTTTTTGTATTTTTCGAGAATTAAAATTATTACCTTCACGAGGAATTTTTCAGATTTGTTTAAATCATGCATCATTTTATGAAACTTCATTTTGTAATAGTTAAGAATTATTTTTGCTCCAACTTATCTCAATTTCCACCAGTATCTAGCCAGTATCTTGGTTCTTCTGGTTATCTTGTTTCTAGATAATTAACTTCTGTCAATACAAGAAGAAGGCATCATTCGATCATTTGCAAAAAGTCGTCTAGAATACTCTGATTTTTCACCAGGTCTTCTTGAATTTCGTGCTCTCCCTAAAAAGTAAATACTAATTCCATTTCGTAGGGAAGGGTCCAACACTATAACTTTGAATGATTCTATTCAGAATACCTGAAAAATTTTCTCCACTTCGAAGGTAGGATGTATCTCGTTATTTCAAAACGAGAATGCAGCACTAGAGCACGTGTTCGCTTGGGAGGAACGGCTTCTGAATTTGGGGTTGAAACGCACTTGAAACTAACGCCACAAATTGGACACTGGGTCGTGGGCTTGAAGCATAACAATCAGGGACTTCTTCCCTGGCCCGGTCAGTCCAGTTTATCCACGAATGTCCACGAATCAATACTTTATGCAGAACCTCAACTGGCAACTGGTGCTCGTGATAGTAACAAATACCATTAAATTATATGAAAGGGAGAATCCGTTTGAGCGACACTCTCATGTATTCAATACCAATTTCTGCTTGTGACACAGATGACGAGAGAAATTCATCGGTAAAATGTCATATCGGCAGTTTGATGCGTACGAGAAATAACCAAGATGGCCAAGTTGTCGCAGGAGTTACTTTGCTTCTGACTGTTTTCATATTTGAAGTATACATTTGAGAATTTCGCAGTTTGCTGTGCTACTGACGTGAATAAATATGTATGAAGAGAGAACTCTCGTTCTTGAGTCAATATCTTTACCCTTCCGCGGATTGGCCATCATTTCCGGTGGCTTCTTCAATGAAGAAATCTGCCAGTCAATGGCAGGCCTCCCCAACCCCCTGAGTCACTGCGGTTTACTTACCACTGCTTCACTACACCTGGCTGGTTATTTACAGACCGTCGAAAATTCAACGTTCCTCGGTTCACACAACCGGAAACACAGCCTCCCTTTGGACAAAAGAAGAAGTACCTCAATACTGGATTTTTTTTCACTCTCAACCCCTCACCCGATCGATGATATTTGTTATTCTCAGACATTGGTACATCGCATACTGTATTCACATTGAACTCTTCGAAGTGCCAAACAAATATTTTCTCACCTTGTGCACTATACATCAAAGCAGCTTACGACTGTCGGGAAATTTTCGGTGGAGGAACGTTGATTTCCATGAAGAATAGAAATATGGGAAGATTGAATTCTCGTTGCAGTTGGAAAATCCAACCCGGCTAGAATTATGCAGCGTGGGGTGCATTTGATTTCGAAAAATAAATGTAATCTTTTTGTATTATCAGTGTATTCTGGATTGTCATTGCACGAATTGTTTACTTAATTGTTCAACATTTTTCCATCAAATTCTGAACAATTCAGTGGAATTAAACGTGTTTGAGTAGAATGTAGAAAATTTAAACTGGTATATTTCAATCCAGACTTAGACTGTTAAGATGAAAATTTTAGAAGCAGACAAATCAAAATTCTCACCGGTGTTACACATGGTGTTAAAAGTATGAAAATGAAATGGCTTATTGTTTACGCAGTTTCTGTCAATTGTCATATCCAAGGAGAATTATAAATTGAAAAATCCGATACGGCTTCCATTTGGAAGCGAGTGCCTCTTATTTCGAAGTATCTTCTGGTTACCAATGTACATGTCATGTGCAAAGCTTGGGACACTCCATAATACATCGCTAATGTTCCACAAATGTCGATGAAACAATGACACAATCATACTACGTACCCGATGAATTCACCGCGGAATTTGCGGTCGAAATACCAACTTCACTAATGCGATCAATTATTCCTCATGTAGCCCGCTCGAGATTCTCAATCCATACCTCCGACTCAAGAGATATATATTTGCAGTTGAGTAGGATGGATGAAGAGGTCCTCATGCCGCATTGTTTCTCTCTGTTCTCCACAATTTTCCACTGACAGTCCGCCAGTGTAGCCGTACCAGGAAGTGAAATGGCCGCCACTTCTTTTCTTCAGGAGTTGGATATTAGTTGGAGACTCGTCTTTCATTTCTCGATCTCTCGTTTGATATAGGGGATTCTGGGGAGTCTGCAGGGCAGCTGCCGAACGAGCGATTCGGTCATTGTTTCAGTGTAATTGGTGGACAAAGACAAACTTGTTTCATTGAGCGGATCTCCACCTCCCTCTTGAGGTAGAATTCCTAACTGTGTTGCAGTACCGTTCTAGTTGTTGATGGAATCGTTTTAATTTGATATGGCAATTATTTTTGGTGATTCTTTAGGATTTTTTAGCGGAGAACTCTTGGCATAATTTTCTCGGCACCTTTTGTGTAATGGATCCACATTCCCGTTTCCTGTTAAAGAGAGTAATCTATCCGTTTTTCAACAGTTTTTTTGTTTATGATCCCCATTCCTTCTATTAATAAAGGGAAAAATATTATTAGAACATGTAAGTTACGTAATCCTTTCTCTCTGCACTCTTTTTTATATCAGAAAAAAATTGAAAAAATAATCGTAGCATTTCTCATGAAAAACTGCTGCCATTGAAAAAGTGGCGGGACTGCTCTACACAGTTCAAACATAAACATATAAACATCTCAAAGGTGGGGCTGAATATTCGCGGTGACCAGTCGCGTGGGATTGATGACAGTAGTGGAAATTTCAGTGCAACGTGAGTGAACACTGGTTATCGGGTAAAAACGTGTCTCCTGGATCTCTTTGATATTTGTGCGAACTCCGGTAGTGTGCGTTTTTATGTAAACTTGCGATTGATCTTCCCAGCGGGATTAGTAAATTGTCCATGATTAAGACATATCACCTACCTCACTGTAATGATGCCCTTGTCCACCTGTCTGTTCGACCCATTCGTGAAGAAATTATTTTTCGTTTTGACAAATTTTTTTATTACAATTTTCTACTGACAGAATGGTCAGAGGAGATTGAATCGGCCGACTTCTGGGGGGGTTGGGCAATCACTTTTTCCATCCATCTTTGTGTGGTCTCTTTGTCTGTAACTGTGTCAACATCTGTTGTCTTTGGGCTAGATACGACGGAACGCCCACGTCGTCAGCTCTGAATAGCCCAAAGAGTGGTGAGATAAGTCATTCAACTGTCCATTTTAATCTGCGCATACGGGCACAAATTACAAAGTAAACATCAACGGGTTCTGGAGTTTCGGGTAAAATTTTAACCTATGAACGGGCACCCGAAATTAGTGTGAATTTATTAAACAATTACCGATAAAATTGTAAATTTAAATTGGTAAGTTAGATCTTCGAAAAATCCTGGTAATCACTAGCCAATCACACTTGAGGTAATTCACGATGAACCCTCAGTATCATTAAATTGGAGTTGGACATCTCCATTAATTATTGGCCGCATCAAGTCTCTGCAGAGCCCAGGTACCTGAGCATCTTCGAAATTAAATAACTTCAGCTGAAAGGTGTACCTAATTTTTGCTCAGTTGGAAAACGGAAGTTACTTCCTGAAGAATATTGTGGGGATGCAAGAGTGTGAGCTGAGGATGTTAAATGTATTCCCATAATTACATCGGCCCTGTGGATACCAGAGGAAGGATGTGATAGGGTGTATTCAACGTCTGTTGTTCTCTCATTGAAAAACCGAGATAGGGAACTATCAAACCCTTCTCTGAATATGTCTGAAACTGCTGTCTGGTCGGCGTTAGCTGCAGCTCGCATGAATCTCTCTCCTCAAATGGAAATTTGTTACAATTAACTGATGGGCTAGCTTGCTCTGTGATTGGAAAAGTGATTGGAAGTGGAAAAAGTACGTGATTTACTTGACATTCATCAGTAATCTATGCATCAGATTTCAATGCTCAATAAGAATGTTTAATTCGTTAAATATGAATCCACATGTTACCTCCAATACACGAATACTTGTTGTCATTTCGGGGCAAGACAATAACTGTGGCATTTACTGCAGGCATAATTATTGGAAATAGATCAGATAAATTTCGATTAAAGGTTGGATTGTAAAATAAGTCATACATCAATTTCTTCGTTCCTTACTTTCAACGTTAGTTACAGGTCAGTATATGTATATATCACATCCTGTTCACTCGGTGCGTTTATCGATTGCTTGACACTCGATGTTATATTAAACAAATCTCTGCAATGCATTGCCTTAGCGCCGTCGATTATCCACTCTCTGTTTCCTTTTTTTTTATTAATACTGAAGAGAATTTCGAAATAGTACATTTTGACACTAGGCCGTGAAGAACTTTTGGCCGTGAAGAACTTTTCTGGCGAATATGAGGTTACAGGACAAGCCGAAGGCGAGTTCTGTAATCATATGAGGCAGAAAAGTTCTTCACAGCCGTGTGTGAAACAAAATTTTTTGTCACGATGTCTGTGGGCGGTGTTTCACGGCCGCCAAGCGGCCGTGAAGTAGCGCTTTACGGACTGAGTGACAAGAAAGAAATTATGTATAATAGAATATTTGTTACTATTACCGAAGGGAGGGACGGGGGTGATGTACATGTATATTCGGACGACTCAGATTGCATTTTTTTCGATTTCTATAGTGGAAGTTTATGGCAACACAAGTTCGTTAGTTGAAAGAGCTATGAGTTTTTTTTTTCGTTTTTTAAATCGTTTTTCTGAGCTTCTATAATCAATTTGAATTTGTTATGGGATTATGCACGTCAAAGTACTACTGAAGTTTAAAATTGGGATTGTGTAGATAAATTATTTAAATTTTCATCAATACTTGCCGGGAAGTTTTAGGAAAGTTGTGAATAGATGGTTAATCCCGAAAGTCTATGTGGGTGATTCCATGGAAATAGCGATTTTTTACGCCACTATTTTGTCAAATCTCAAGATTTTATTTCAACATATTTTCGTTATACTTTGGATATTAGAAAGATCCCCTGACCTCTATTGCGTTACAACTTTAGTTGTTGATTTCAATGTTAATTCCAATGCTAAAATGAGAAATAAGCCACATTTGTAACATTTGAGGTTGTGACATTTCGTGTTTAACTTAATCTCATTCGATAGCGGTTTGATTATTATCGATTCCCAATGAGAATCAAGTTTGAATCAACACGTTCTATACACAAGGGGGGGCCCCCTTTGATTTTTAGGCATTTCAGCCTTTCGGCCGGACAGCCGACTGGCCAGCCATCTGGCCGATCAGGGATGTCCGAATCTCGATTTTTTTTTAAGGAAAGTGAGCCCTGGGCAGCCCTATTTGGCCGTTTTTGGTCCTTTTTGACCGATTTTGACCCTTTTTGGGCCTTTTTTTCAGTTTTTTGGATTTTTGAGGCCGTTATCGTCGTTTTTTCGACTTTTTGAAGGCTCAGGGAGTTCTAGG